>CATVIB010000003.1:0-288566 GCA_958336395.1 Ctenicera cuprea
GTACTAAAAAAGCAGGTTCCAAATAAGTTGAGAATCTTCTGTGAACCTAAATGTGCTTATCTGCATTGAGTGTAACGGTCCAATGTACAAATGAATCTGGGCCTTATATAATAGATCACTGAATATTGAAACAAATTTAAAGATCCGCATTTATTATACATAGATAGATAGACGATTAAATTAAAATTTGAAATATTTCGGCATAGTAAATAACTAAAAATAAAAAGCAACCAGTGTCAGAATTAGGGTGGGGCGAGAGGGGCCCCAAACGTAACGTTTTAAAAGACGCATTTTATTTGATATTTTCTTACAGAGTCGACTTCTTTGCCGTTTGATAGTTACTGACCGACAATTAAACTGTTTTTGCAGTGCGGTACATTTGAATATAAAATAGACAGGCCTTCATACCGTTGGATAGTCGCATCCTCCCCCCCCCCCCCCATGCGCACATGCGTGTTTTTCTAGAATCTATCGTACATATTTTACGTATTTTACATGTATAACATGTAGAAAAAAGTAGATATATCAGTTTCATTAAAACATACATATTCTACATATTATTCTACGTAGTCTACGTGCCATGTAGAAAATAATATTCTACGTGTAAAGTCGCAACCCTGCACAGAAGTAACGAAAATGATATCCTGCAAATATCGTTCCCCTATAGCTTCGGAGCCCTTGGCCGATTTTTTTTTATGAAACTTGGTATGTGAAAGTTATTTAGTTGCATGTAAGGTTGTAAAGTTGTAAGGTCTTTAACCAGAACCGAAACTGGAAGCGGAAATTAGACATGTTTTCAATTTGAAATTCCAAAATTTGCAGGAAACCATAACTTCCCATACTTCAATAGAAGTGTGGGATGTAAAAATTACTTATTATATTCAAATATATTTTTTATGAACGTTACGCGCCAATAGTGACTATAAGATTGCACCACTTCAATGAGTCTAGAGAGCCGATGTGCCTGCAACATCATAAGCCTTATGAACGCTCAACTGCATACCTTAATGTAGCAAACTGATTGCGTTTTTTGTGAGAGAGAAAATACACAATTTTGAATTTTGGAAGAATAATTTCTTGGAACCAAAACACCACAAAACACAGAAAAAAATACGTCAGTCAAAACTAGGGTGGAAGGAGGCAACAAATTAGCCTCCTAATCATTTCAGGGCCTGCATATTACGTTTGGAATCTTATTCTATTATCCTTCATGAGTGATTTAGCTTAGATAGAAATATTCTATCGCTCTACGTTTATTAAATAAGGCTGGTTTCACACGAGACGACAGCGATACGATATATCGCGCGCGATATATCGTATCGCACCAGCCCTGGTGTTTCACATGTATACGATCTTGTCGCGATAACGGTAATTTAGATTCTTTAAAAGTTGAAGAGTTTGCCCAGTGTTGCCAGCGTAGAACAATCGATGATGGAAAGAAGACGTGTTGTGTTATTACTCTTGATACAACGCAGGCGCCAGAGAAAGGCAGCAGTTCTTAGACGTTTTGTCCCAAAGACATGGTCTTTGTTCGACCATTTCTATTAAAATTAACGGCTCACAATTCACTTTTCTTCTTGTCGTCATATTTTTTTAGCAGTCAACCTTCATCCATGCAACGCTGCGCTGCGAAAGACTAAACTTCCGTAGTTCATTGTTAATCCAGACGATACTGTACTGTTTATCGCTTCCGTGTGCAAACACACATATAATATGCATTGGCAACAAGAGTCGTCGCGATAACAATCCGAGACGGTTCTAGAGAACAAATCGCGTGTAATTGCGATATCGCCTTATCGGCGCGATACTATTTATCGTATCGCTCTAGTGCGAAAGACTCCCGCATATTACATAGACTTTTGCTGCATCCGATATCGCAACGATATATCGCGCGCGACATATCGTATCGCTGTCGTCTCGTGTGAAACCAGCCTAAAGGGTCATGAATTTGCGATTTATAAAAATTCATAAGCGGCAGAGAACAGTTGGCGTATTGGGACAATAACCAAATTGTGGCTCATTCCTAGCTCTACGACACTACAAAAATTAATACAAAAGGTGTTACCAGTTTTTGAGCAATACCATTTTGAAAATTTCCAAATTTCTGAAAATATTTCACAGTTATAATTTGTTCAAAAATGCATAGCAACATTTTGTTTCCCTATGAATATTACAATCACTAACATTTATATCGATCTGGAAAATTCGTTTCAAGTAATGAGGCGTTCAAGTAGAAATTTCCTTTAAAAAATCGTAATGCCGCCATTTTTAATTCTACAAATTCGCAAAATTCGTTTTCGGAAACAAAATTCTACCCAGAAAACATGTGTAACTTGTGTTACCACATTTTAGTAAAAAGATATTTTGTCAATGAATTTTTTTTATGCCCCCCAATTCTCAAGCTCATGCGTTCGGGATTTAGTAGGCAAGGCACAGCTGCATATTTATTAAAAACCACCTTTTTGGGTTTCTTAAGGTGAAAAACATGTGTTCTCTTAAAGAACTCCAAATCGAAAATTTTCATTTCCCTATGGTGAAAGTATAGAAAACTAAAAATCATAAACATGTTTGTTGTTTTTCGGTTTATTAATCTCAACTTGATAACCGATTTTAATACTCTTCTTTGTAAATTGGAAATAAAACTCGTAGGTAATTTAATTCCCATATAATTAAACTCAAATATGTAATGTAATGGACTGTAACAATTATCAAAAGGTGAATATAAAAGGTGCGTAAATTAAACGGACAGTCTCTGTTGGCCACTTGTGCCATACTCACTAACAATAGTCAAAATTTTCAATATAACCCCCACCGCCACAACACAAAATGCATCGCGCCACCACAAACCAATAAAGCACTTTTAAATAAACTTAACATGCCCCCAGCCTTGAAATATATTTCAACACTCGAATGAGCTGGAGGTTGTGGAAATAAATGGTTTTTTCTTCTATAACGGAAGAGGACAGATTTTGGAAAATGCCCTTTTTATAATACCACGCTGGGTTTTGATGCCAGCGACTCTGGATACCCCATCCTTTCCTGGAAATAGGGTTACAATGCGTCCTAGAAGCCAGCGCATTGGAGGTAAGTTATCTTCTTTTATAAGAACAAGGGAATCTATCTTCAGTTCGCCTTGATTAGACTTCCACTTGGTGCGAATCTGTAATTCGGATACATACTCCTTGGCCCAGCGGACCCAAAAATGCTGCTTAAGCTGCTCTATTCTTTGAAATTTGGATAAACGATTCTCAGATATATTTTGCAAATCTGGTGATTCTATTGCGTTACTGCTTCTTCCCAACAAAAAATGAGAGGGAGAAAGGGGAATAAAATCTGAAGGATCGGATGACATGGGGGACAAAGGACGGGAGTTTAAGATACTCTCAATTTGCACGATTAAGGTGTACATTTGTTCAAATGTCAAAATTGCATTAGCAGCTACTCTTTTAATATGAAACTTAGAAGACTTAATACCCGCCTCCCACAACCCTCCGAAGTGAGGGGAGTGAGCTGGTATAAACTTCCAGTTTATACCCTCGTTATTAATTTCTTGAGTTAATTGAAAGGAGTTATTATTAAGTAACTCACCTAATTCAACCAACGCATTATTAGCGCCAACAAAGTTTTTACCGTTATCACTGTAGATATTAACGGGTTTACCTCGACGAGATATAAAACGCTTTAGAGAAGCTAAAAATCCCTCCGTCGACAAGTCTGACACTAATTCAAGATGGATGGCTTTGCTTGCAAAACAAATAAATAGGCAAACATATGCCTTTGTAATTTTGCAACCGCGACCATGACGGTCCTTTACCGAAAAAGGACCAGCGTAATCAACTCCCGTAGTATGAAACGGAAATTCAGCATGGAGACGCATCTCAGGCAGCTCTCCCATAATGGGTTTTATCACACGCGGGTTCGCCTTGTAGCACCTTATGCATTTATGCGCAACTTGGCGAGCTAAACTTCTACCTAAAATGGGCCAATAGTTTTCTCTAATCGTATACAACATAATTTGGGGGCCTCCATGCAGCAATTGTAGATGAATTTTCTCAAAAAGCAATTTGGTAAACCTGTGTTTATTTGATAATAAAATCGGATGCTTTTTCTCGTAATTAAATCGAGAATTTTTTAAACGACCACCTACGCGCAATATATTATCATTATCTATGAAGGGGGATAATGATTTAACTCTGCTGTTCTCAGGAATCTCCTTGTTCTCAGACAAGCACCTTATTTCGGGATAAAATGATTCCTTTTGAGCTAATCGTATTAAACACATTACTGAATTCTTAATTTCATTTGCATTCAAAGGCCCAACCGTTTTCTCGGTCTTTAGACAATTACCTTTAAACCTCAAAATGTAAGCAACAATACGCTGTAATTTTGAAAAATCAGAATAATTCTCAAAGAATGAATCTGACGAAACAGAAACAAAAGAGATTAAATTTTTTGAATTTTTAAGTTCGGGTAAGTTTACATTATCCGAATCTAACTTAGGCCAACGCGTTTCGCTTTGTTTCAACCAATCAGGCCCATCCCACCAAATACTCAAATGACCTATTTCTTTAGGACTTACGCCTCTAGTGGCATGGTCTGCCGGGTTGTCCTTTGTAGGCACATGTCTCCACCGTTTAACATCAGAACTGGTTTGTATTTTTGAAATACGATTTCCTACAAATGTTTCCAGAAAGCTTGGCGAATGTTTTAGCCAACCTAACACTACTGTCGAATCACACCAATAAGTGAAACTATTAATATTCATGTCTAATGATATTTTAACCTTTTCGACCAAGCTAGCTAAAAGCAACGCTCCACAAAGCTCTAATCTCGGTATAGATAATGTTTTTAACGGTGCGACCTTAGTTTTAGCGCAAATTAGTTTAACTTTGACTCCTTGACTATTTTCGGACCGTAAGTATACGCACGCTGCGTATGCTTGCTTAGAAGCGTCGGAAAAACCGTGAATCTGAACGTCTACAAAACCTTTGCAGACAATGTGCCTGTCAATCCGAATGTTATTTAAATTATCTAATTCGTTATGGTAAAACTGCCACTCTGAATGAAGAGATGAAGGCAAAGATTCGTCCCATGATAATTTCTCAAACCACAAGCGTTGAATTATAACTTTGGCAATGATAGTACAAGGACTAACTAATCCCAAGGGATCAAAAATCTGTGCTACACAGGACAATATTGTTCTTTTCGATACATTTTTGTTTTTACTTTTGTTTATAGAATAGTAAAGCTTGTCTGTTTTACTATTCCACAGCAACCCCAACGTTTTGTTATTCTCATTGTTACCAAATTTTATAACACTACTCGAATTCGCATGCCCGATCACAAGATCTTCACTATTAGATAACCACTTTCTCAAATTAAAACATCCCTTAGATAATTCGACCGCAACTAGCTTTGCTATTCGACTAGCATTTTCTTGGGTATCTGCCCCGGTGAGCAGGTCATCCACGTAAAAATCATTTTTTATGATTTTTGCAATCTCCGGTATTGTACACTCGACTCCCACTTGAAACAATGACCTAATAGCTAAATACGAGCCGGCAGTAGTACCGTATGTTACTGTGTTTAGTTCATAAGTTCGTAATGATTCTAGGGGGCTGGACCGCCATAAAATCCTCTGTAGTGGGCGTTGATCAGAATTGATAAGAACCATCCTGTACATTTTTTCGATATCCGCCGCGACTACGAAATTATGTTTCCTAAATCGAATCAAAATACTCAAAAGCTCTTGTTGCACACGAGGACCTGTCATTTGTAAATCATTCAACGATAACCCACTGCTAGTTTTAGCAGATCCGTTAAACACGACTCTTAATTTAGTCGTAAGACTATTTTCTTTTAGCACACCGTGGTGTGGAAAATAATAACTTACTTGTGAATTTAAATCGTTTTGGATCTCAGTCATATGACCCATGCTCTCATATTCGCCCATAAAGGCCTCGTATCTCTGTTTAAATGTATTATTTTTGCTAAATTTATTTTCTATGGCATAAAACATTTTCATCGCGATGTGTTTAGAGGCCCCCAGCCGAGAGGGATCCTCTTTGAAAGGGATTGATACTACAAACCTACCTTCCGCATTTCTTTTCGTATTTTTTACAAAATGTTCTTCGCAGTTTTGTTCCTCCATTGAGTATATGCTAGTATCTGAGCATTCCTCAATCTCCCAAAATTTTCTTAAGTCGAATGTCATTGCTAAATTACAATTAGTCTCACTAAAGTTTTCACTACCTATTCTTCCCGATATAACCCAACCAAGACGCGTTTTCTGAAAAGCCGGCCCACCTTTATTTGATTTTATTTGACCAACGCTTAGAAGATCCCAGAAAATGTCCGCCCCTATCAGCATGTCGACCTTACCTGGCTCATTATAATATGGATCGGCAAGAACTATATTTGGAGGAATACTCAATAATTTTTTATCTACCTTGCAATTTGGAATATTACCAGTAATCTCCGATACGATTAAACAGGTAATGCTTGTATGATACCCGTTTATTCTTGATTTAATTGTAGTTACACATTTATGTGTGACGCTCGACTTGGCTTGATTAATGCCACCCACGGTCAATTTAAAATTTTCCTTTTTTAATTTTAGTTTTATGCATAACTCCAATGTTATAAAACTGCTTTGTGATCCGGAATCTAGTAAAACTCTAACTATATGTGGCTCACCGCTACTATCTAATACGTAAATTAACGCAGTGGACAACATTACTTGTCCAAACCAATCATGACTATTTGCTGAGTGTGCGGTCACCTCTGTAGGTGTCTCAGTTTCAATATGTATTAAGGTGTTATGCTTTTTTCCGCATTTTAAACAACCCCCCAAAGTACATTGGTTTACCGAATGGCCGTACCGTAAGCAATTAAAACACAATCTCATTTTTTGAAGTCCTTCGCTTCTGTCTTGCACTGATAACTTCAAAAAATCTGGACATGTACGTAGGGTATGTTCCCCTTTACACAAGTTACATTTAACAACCTTTGTTGCTAAGAAACTCTTGGAAAACGAATTGTTTTTAGACTTGTTACTCTTTTTTTCAGACTGCGCATCTAAAGTTTCTAAAAGATCAGCACGTGCCTTTAAAAATTCTTTTTGATTGTCCAAGGTGGGTACCTGGTTGCCTGCCTTAAAGCTTTCCCACCCTCTATTTGTTTCCGAATCTAATTTAGTACTTATTAAATAAATTATCAACGTATCCCATTCTTCTGTAGGCTGCTTTAGTATTTTTAAAGCACGCAAATGTTTATTAACCGAATCTATTAATTTTCTAATTAAATTTGGAGACTCTTTGTGAATGCTTTCTACATTAAAAAGCGCCTTCACGTGATTGTGAACGAGAAGCCTATCGTTGTTGTACCTCGCACATAAGGTGCTCCAAGCTACACTGTAATTATCGGAGGAAAATTCCAATGAACGAATAACCTGCGATGCGCCTCCACTAAGAGACGCTCTAAGATAGTGAAATTTTTGAATATCACTAATGCTTTCATTTTTATTGATTAACGAATCAAAAGAATCTCTAAATTCTAGCCATCCATCGTAAACTCCGTCAAACTTGGGTAAATTTATAGTAGGTAGCCTAATGGCTTGATTCCCTACCTCACCCCGCGCATCTGTTGCCGAACCAACTACCGAAGTACGATTAACAATTTCATTTTTCTCAAGATACACATTTAAAAATTGCTTTGCATTAGCTATACTCCAAAAATACAAATCTGTAAAAAGTTCACGCTCGTTTATCTGCTCCTCTAAATCGTCCGATATCGCGTCTATTTGATTCTGAATATCTGCATATTCCTCTAATAAACCCTGAGTATTATTTATTCTAAGATCTAACTCGATTTTTAACGTATCTGTGAACTCCTTAGATGCAGTCGCTTTAACACTAGCTTTTGTTTTGTCAACGTATTTGTTAAAACTTGTTAACTTGCCTTTAATAGTGGCTCTCTTTCTTATTAATAACTCCATTTCCAAATTTTGTTTAATTCAAAATTCGAAACTCAAGAAAAATTTGTAACCAAATATAAAATAGATGATATTTAGGTATTTTGAAACTCGAAACAAATGAATAAATACTAAAATAAATAATATTTAAGTATTTCACTCGTGCAATTGATTATCTCAACTCCTTTTTATTATTATTTAGGAAAAATAGGACTCACATTTGTTTCCTATCGCAACGTGTAGTGGATCTCGCTAAGATTCCTCTCGTGGATATTGCCTTCAGCTGTGTACGTGCTCGACCGCGAAGATGCTCGAACCAGTTCGCTCTCCTCTCGTTGTCTACCTGTCTCGGCTAAGCACGCTGCTCGTTCAATTTTCAACCTTACGATTCCATCCGGCTCGAAGGACCATGTTGTTTTTCGGTTTATTAATCTCAACTTGATAACCGATTTTAATACTCTTCTTTGTAAATTGGAAATAAAACTCGTAGGTAATTTAATTCCCATATAATTAAACTCAAATATGTAATGTAATGGACTGTAACAATTATCAAAAGGTGAATATAAAAGGTGCGTAAATTAAACGGACAGTCTCTGTTGGCCACTTGTGCCATACTCACTAACAATAGTCAAAATTTTCAATATAACCCCCACCGCCACAACACAAAATGCATCGCGCCACCACAAACCAATAAAGCACTTTTAAATAAACTTAACAATGTTGAAAGGAAATAAATTTGCGTCTTGATTGAGTTTGCATTCGTGGAAAAAGTAGGAATTATGGAAATTATAAAAAAAATACGTAAACTGTTGAAAATTGTGAAAAAATGTAGAAAATCTACATAAAATAAATACTATAACTAGTGTGTTTGCTGCAATTCCTGTTTACTTACATTATATTTAGTTCAAGCAAAAAAGAAAAGAACACGGCTTTACTAATTAATATTTAAAACTAAAGTCGCTCTATCTATCCACTGACAAAATGTTCGGTTCTTCCTAGAACTGTTTTATAATTTTAAAACTAAATAACCAAAATGACAAAAGCGCTTTCTAAATACACCTTCTAGTTTCGCAAACTTATAATTAGTAGTTGTTTTGTGGCTAAAATTTAATTAATGTTTCAATGTTTAGGAAGTATATAAAATATGCCCAGGGGAATGAATAGAAATCGCTAAAATAACCAGAATTAGGTTGTAGTTTTGCGGTAGAAATTCATTAACCATCACAGAAGCTTCCGGAAATTTCTTAATTAACTCAGAAACAAAGCCAATGATTTTAAAATTTTGGGGTTTTAAGGGGTTATTAGTACCAAATATGTAAAAAAAAGAAGTAAATTTTTTATACTTGTAATGTTTTAAAATTAACTTTCATTTAACTAAAAAGCAATTATTGCTTAAACGTTGTGCCTTTGCGTGACAATTTTAATTTTTACTATTCGTTCGTGTATAGTTTCGAGTACTGACCTCAACTTGATGGTGTGTATTAACTATGGGTGTCAAGAACACACGATTATCATTTTTGTTTGTTTTCAAAATAGAGTTGTCGATAATCTATACTACAAGTTCACAGTTTTATAAATTTTGTGAAAAGTTTTACTCCAATTATTGATATCTTTATTATACGCAATCTTAATTGTGCTTTGAAGCCTTAAATCACAAACCAGCCACACAGTAGTATATGATCAAAAACAATTTTTGTTTGAACTATGAGTCAATGTACGAAAACTTGTTGAGTGGCGACAGGTATAAGTTTTGCTTGAAAATTCTTTTCGGCACCATAGCTACGATTAAAACAAATGGGTAATTTGCTTAAATTTTATGTTGATTTAAATTCGTATATCAAAAAAATTTTCTTATGCAAAATAAACACGATTTGCTATGCAGGGAGTTGAAGTAACTTACCCCGATTGCTTTTTCGGATTCCAAGTGGTATATGGCTAAATAAGTGGAGTATACTTCTTTTATTTGTAAAACTAACAAACAAAATAAATTAGAAGTTTGCTTAGATTTATTCGCAATAAAATTTTGTATGTCAAAAATATCCAGATTAAACTCTTTCATTCGTTGGTGAAACGGCAAATGCGATTGGTCGACATTTTACGAGTGAAATAATCACAAGAAAACATTCTAATTATTATTGGTCTACCTTAACTTTTTATTTTTAATCGATCAGTACACTGAAAAAACTAGCTTGGCGTAAATCACTACAATTTTGCAGAAATTTGTTTTTTATAACTAATCACGCAATTGCAATAAAACTCACAGAACATATTTATATTTTTTACATAGTGTGTAGTAAATCTTATATCCAGATTGTAGTGGTTTGGTTGTAGTAATTTGCAAAAGAGTTGTTGTGGTTTTTACCACACGCATTGTAAATTGCAATGTTGTGTATGTCTATATTTGCTTGTAGGATAGATTTTAAAACGGCTGTAGTAAAAGTTGTAGAAATGGTCTTTGATTTTTACTACAAAATGTAATTTGAGCGTCCTAATTTGCGATCCGTATCGGAAATAATCGATCGCAGCCCGCAGGTTCGATCCAGACACTTTCGCGACCGCGAGCGCTTTCAGTAGTTCTGTTTATGTTCTGTGTAATTCCTATGTGATACTGTGAAAAAAATCCCAGCAGTGAACATCTTCGTGTATGTTTTATGGTGAAAATCACCCATAACTAATATCAAAGTATAATGCTTATACTATACTTTGCTAATATGGATCAATTTGTTAGAAATCTCCTATCGACATGGGGGCTTCTGGAGCAATTAGAAAATGAATTTAACAGTAAGTAACACCTAAAATCAATGTTTATTATCATCCTATTCTTCACATTTCGTTTGGCACTCTGTACTAATACATACAATCGTTTACTTGTTTCCTGTTTGTTTTTCGAAAGGCAGGCGTCAACTTGTGGGTTGTTTTGTTTGCAATTCATTGTTTTGATTAGGTTACGCGGCACCTGCCTCTCTCTCTCTCTCTCTCTCTCACGTACCTTCTTAACTCTAGCAGCATCCTTCGTCAACCGTAGAAGTAGCTGACGAGCCCGATATACAAAACAATAAACACTAAACAGGTCAGTCAGCGGAAGCCAAATTTCCCGCGTTATTATTTCTTTATTAAGAAACGTAATATTTATGCACCGACCAGTAAGCTACAGTTCGGTATAATTCAAAGTAATGTTACAGACGCAAAGCTTTATATGTTTTCATAGCTTCTAAACATGAAGTAGGTAAATTCATAATAATTATTATAGTCAATGGGTTTGAATTTTGAAGATTAAAAAATAGGTGTTGAATGTTATTTAATATAAAATAAAAATTTTAAGCATAATTATCCGCAAAGTTTATACTGAAAATGTTCAACCGTTTTACAGGAAATCCAATCGATGAAGAATCGTTTAATTTGCTTGAGAAAACGGACATTAAAGACCTAATACCAACTTTGGGACTGAGAAAGAAATTTTTGCTAAAATTCACACAATATAAAAATGTAATCAGGGTAAGACATATATTTGTTTTGGTTGTTGTAGCTATAGTTATCGTTTATTTTTATTTATGTATTATTAGGCTTGCGAAGAAGTACCCATCCTATCACTGTCGTCTTCGGACTTGCCTTCTTTCGGAATGATAGACGAAAGTTTTCATTGTAAATAAAAGTACTGTTTATTTTTCATATATTATAATAAACACTGTATATTTTAATCGCCATGTTCACTGTAATGAGGTTTCTATTCCCACTGAGATATCGAAAAAATTGATTTTATATTCAGACCTACACGATTACACACCATGTTTGTCTCTTAGAAGGCAAAGGAAGCTGGTTGTCAATCTAAAATATTGTTAATCTTTTAATGTTTTTAAATTTGTTTTAAGTATAGTTTTAATCCAATATTATGTACCTTTAATTAGGTAAATTGCTTTAATTTCTGTCACTGCAATTTGTTTAATAAAATTTAAAAAGAAAAGTGTTTTTCACTACAATAACCTTTAAAAATATAATACAAAATTCTACAAATTTTGCTCCAAAAAAGCGAATTATCATACAAAATTAATCAAAAATGACTACAAAAATGTTGTGAAATATAGTATAAAATTTTACATTTTATACTACAACAAATCCTAAATTTACACTACCAAATTATTTAAATTATACTACTAAACTATTTGAAATGTACAACAAAGTTATTTAACTTGTACTACAAAATTGTTTGAATAACAATTACAATAATTAGTGATTTCCATAACAACTGTTGTGTTGATAAAGACTACAATTTTATTTAATATTTACTACAAATATTTCAATACAACTCGATTGAAATATTTACTACAAATTACAAGTAGTTCCATTTATTCTACAAATTGCAGTAACAATTAATAGAATTGTAGGTGTAATTGCTACAAATTTTTTTCAGTGTATCGTAATTTCAAAAAATAAATGAAATATTTCCCTTCGACTTTCTCATAGACATTTTCTTTTTTATAATTTCCAAGTATTTAATATCATAACGTTCTAACCGTAACGGCTATCATAAGATCAGAGTACTTCTAACAGTTTAGACATCAAGTACAGGCCCTTACAAAATAACGATAGATTGCGATTGAAGAACACTAGAAACCATAATTCAAAAAAAAAACTAAAAATGGGAAGGAGAAAAAATTTGTGTTTATTCTAGAACAAGTTTTAAATTCGCCGACTTTTCCAGGATTTCCAGTAAAGTGGAAACCCTGTAATGTTTACAAGTCCCTGGTAGTTTCCCATACTTTACACGTTGTAAATATTCTTACGCCAATAAGTGATTGAAATTTACATCTAGTCATCTACCCCCGGTACAAGCTGCCCGCTCCAAACTTAAGACGTAGACCCGGCACAGCTACTCACATAAAGGCGCCAGCTAAATATTGCGCTCACAAATTCGGACAAAAATGGTTATAACAACTTTATCTGAAGAGTTATCACAAATATACAAACAAATAATATTATTTTACTACTATCTATACCGAAAAACATGTCTAATTTCCGTTTTCGGTTTCGGTTAAAGACCTTTCAAACAACTACCTGCAATTAAAACACTTCCAGATGCCAAATCTTATGAAAATCGGGTTAGGAGTTACAGAGAAATAAAAAAACGAAAGCGCCCACCTACAGACAGAATTTTTTTTTAAACCACATTCTTGGGTTACCCCAAAACGTGTATTTCTGCTAAAATCTGAAATTTGAAAATTTGCATAAAATCATAACTTTCCATACTTCAGTAGAAGTATGGGAAAGTAAAAATGAGTAATACATCAATATCCATTTTTACCATTTATACTACAGAATATTATTAAATCCTAAATTTTGACGGAAATACGTGTTTAGGACGTCCAGGAACTAAAAGTGGTTTTCAAACATCTCTATCTGTATGTATACCTGCGCGTGAAAATTTGCAGGTACAACGAAAATTAGATGGACCAAAAATTTATTTTTTACGATCTGGGACCGGAAACGGAAATTCGACGTTTTTGGTAGCATTTCTTAAAAATTGATAATTAAATAACAGGCTATGATATAGGGAGGTAAGGCATATCGTAAGCTAGCTTTAAATTGGCGACCGGAATTTTTGTACAAATGAAAACTTGAGAGTGAAAACTGTTTTACCATTCTCGCTATACGTAGTAGAAAGTGGGTATTTTATTTTTAAATTTTGCAGACTCCTAGAGATAGGGGATGACCTACGATTTGGTTGGTGTTGTATGAATTTTAAAATCGATTTTTTCTCAACTGAAACGGAACTTTTTTCAGGTGTTATTGAAGTGGGTGTACTGACCAGACTAACCTGCCAAGATTCTGCAATATTTGCTGTTTACCAGTACGATTGTGCTGCAGGGATACCTACCAGTGGGCGACTTTAAGTCGTTGGGCGGTATAATGTTATACAAATACACTTTTGCAAATACATTAAGTAACAATATCTACAGTATTGGAATGTCCAAACAAAGATTTTCACCCATTTTTATATCCAATTTATTATCTTCAGATGACGTGGGTTAGGGTCAGGGTTATGGCAAAAATCATAAACCATTAAAAAATACATCAAAATTCATTAAGTTTTTTAATACCTAAATAATAATTTTTTGATTTTCATTGTTATTAAATGTGAAATAAGACCTTTGTTTATTTACTTCCGGAATAATAAAGTTAAAATTGTAGTTTAAAATGTTGTATAAAGAAGTATTACGTGGTATTGAAAATGCATTACAAATAAAGTGATTTTTCATAACAATTTAAATCTTGGCAGCACTGGCTAGATTCAATAGGAACAGCAAAAGCCTTATTTGATTTGACAGAAAAATGTTATTTCTTGGGTACAGAAAAATGGTATTTTTTGAAAAACTATGAATTATCAATACAACTTATGTCTTTAAAGTGAAGCAAAGTGGGGGTAAATATTATTAGCAAAGACCGGACTATTAGTCCCAGAACAGCAAAAACGTTCGTTCAATTTCAACATTTAAACAAAAACCGTACTCAAATACATTGAGCTATACGAGAAACATGTTGCACGATTTTGCAAGTTTTGTACAACTACAACTGCAATATTTGAGATACATCGTTTCGATTAATGTTGTTTTTACTGTTGAGCTAAGCCAGAGATACTGCACTCAACTATTCTTGCAAAGTTTCATAAAATTGTTTTTTAAAACCCCCGAGCATGAATATTCTACCCGTAGCAACTCCATTTTCAAATAGCTCGGGATAATAAACAAGCTAACCAGATGAATAATACGTATCTAAACAAGCTCCTAAAGTCAAACATGTGGGTGTGTTGCTATTTGAAGTCCGTAAATAATTTGTTTAAAATTGCATATTTGCCAACTATATGTTTGAAGGAACTACCCCGGAGTTTATTATTAATTGATTGCTTCATAATTTAAATACTGACTAAATATTACACTAGAAACTGATTATTAGGATGGATCATGTTCCTAAGAACTGTCGCCGTTTTATCTGTTTCTTCATTCAAAGCTTTTAGTGTTGGCGTTCATAAAGTTTTCAAAAAACGCCTTTGCTTACAAAATCTCTTTGTGTCGGCGCGGCGTTGCGAAATGAACCTGCCCACGTCTTTGTTAGGGGTAGAAATTGTATACAGCT
Source organism: Ctenicera cuprea (assembly GCA_958336395.1). NCBI lineage: Eukaryota > Metazoa > Arthropoda > Insecta > Coleoptera > Elateridae > Ctenicera > Ctenicera cuprea. The sequence goes on from CATVIB010000003.1 coordinate 15,101, forward strand.
ACAAACATTTTAACAATTTAACATATTTCTTGAAAAACATGTATATGCACAAAGGACTTGATACAACAAATCCATTTTTAGACGTGATCTAACAAAAAATGTTGATAATTCTAAATTCCACGTGGACTTGAATGCACAACTACTGTTTTAATGCAATTAAAATGCAGAAATATTTACATAAAGTAACTTGCATTTAAAACTGATATCATTGTTAAGTCTAGGTATGAATATTTATGTTTAGCTCTGATTGCTTGCTTGTAGAAATTTTATATCTTGCAAAAAACGCCATCTCTTGAGTAACCAAACGTGTCAAACAGAATATCAGAAATTTTATCGGTTCGAATACTTCCCACAACGAAACTAAAATTGGTTACCCATTCGTATCAATAAATTCCTTTTCTATTTACTTTTACTTTTTAACCAATGAAAGTGGGAACAAAATTTTTGCGCGCTTGAATGTTGAAGGTAAACAAAAAATAAAACAATAAATTTATTATTATTATTATTAAATAGGTATCTGACCTTTATGATTAAATTCCAGTTGGAGTGACCACAATCGAATAGTTCACTAGTCCAATTCTAACATTCAATCATAATTCTGGTGGGATAGTTAAAATTAGGTAAAATCCATTACTGTAGGTAGACGATAATTATAACCTTTATATGCTTAGAAAGCGGTTTTATAAAAATGAAGTCAATGTCCAGTGAATGTCAACCGTTTTATTCTGCTAAAATGCAACGCGAATTCCGAAAGCAAGTTATTGCAAATTAATGCTTATTTAATTACAATATTAAATTTCTATAACCAATCGAATAGTTTTGTAGCAGGTTTATGTAATTTCTAATCTGATATCCTGTCTTTATACGTGGTTGTGTACCTCTTTACAGTTGATACGAGATTAACTCAATCATATCACGCGTTCATGTGGTAAATCATGTGCTTTGTCATGTACCTACAAGGAAAAATACCGCTGAACGTAAATCATATTGTTCTGCGATTATAATTTATATTTTAAAAGTAGAAATAGAAACTAGAACATAAATGCACATTTTTAATTTTATATTCAGGTCAAAAGAAAGGCAAGTGAATGCAGCATTAAAACCGGAAGGGTTTGGAATGAACCTTCACAGTGAAGTGATAATTAATGAAATTGTATTTAGTGATGCAAGACGGCCTTGCAGAAAGTGTAAGCGCGAAAGGATAAAACATTATTGCATTTAGGAAAAATGCAAGGTTAACAAGTAGTCAAGATTATATTAAAATGGCAAAAAAGAATAAAATAAAAATTATGTCATATCATGTGCTTCTAAAAATGGCAATTTTATGGGAAAATCTTCCAGCTACTTATAATAATACAAAAACTTATTTAGCCAAGTAAACGATTTTTTCCGGATTTTTTCCAGTGATACATTCTGAAAAACCACAATATTTTACTAGGTACCAATTATATTTTTCTAGGATCTCGTATTTAAGTAATTACACTATAACTTAATTTAAACAACTTATTGAAATATAAACAAAATATGTGTTTTAGTTTCTATTAGGACCATACACACCTGTGGGGTGCAATAGTATTAAGAGCCACTATAGAATTATGACCAGAGCGCGGATTTTAAGCATTTTGCTTATGCACTATTATTGTGCAAATGAAAATCCTTTTGTATCTCCACGATTCACGAAAAATGTAATCATTTCACATCACTTTTATTTTACTTATTTTGCTTATTTTCTCAATTTTGCTTATTTTGCTCTTTAACCCGCTTATATGCGCTTATTTTAGCTTTTATACAGCTAGTTGGTGCTTTTTTTTTATAAAAATGACATTTGCAATTTTTAGTTTGAAAAATGTTAAAATATTAATTAATTTGCTATTTTTCGGTTTAAACAACTCAGCGAATAATTTATCGAAAGTTTACACCACATTTTATAACTCCCCTGCTAAACTAACTACACATCCCTCAGAGAAACGAATAGTGCGCTTGGGGAATCACCAAGTTCTGCGTTCTATCGAAAGCTATACACAATAGTCTATCGCGTTTATTTGTAAAAAAGCTAAAGATATGGTTTTGTCTTTTGTTAACGCCAGTAGTTCGAAGCATTCCATTGTGTTGTGATGTTTTGTAAATAATTTTAATTTGAAATTATAAAAATGCCTAAAGTGAAGGATAAATCCGTACCAGCAACTTGGCGTACAGATTTTCCTGAATAGGTTATTGAAAATTAGAAAATATTTTAGAGAAGGTGCATGGAAACCTTAAATTACGTCTTTATAATATTTTAGTATTTAAAAGCTGATTTTAAAAATTTCTGTCGTTTTCCCATAATATGCTTCAGTTTTCTCCAGCAAAACAAATACAAATTTTGGGTTTTTTCTATTTCGCTTATTGTAAGCGCTTATTTTCAAAAAATAAATGTTTACAAATCCGCGCTCTGATTATGACTATTATCAAGCTCCTAAATACTTTATTTTGTCTTAGGAATTTTTGCTTTATTAGAATGTTAAATAAAGGCGTTTTAATTGAAATGTGTGTTTTAGATTGTAATTTTTCAAAAAATAAAGTATTTATTTTGATTTTAGTGTTGTAGTATTTCAAGCATATTAAGCAAATAAACCAAACGAAATTTTCAAGGTATGTTACACACATTTCAATCGAGAATTGCTGTACATTATTTTTCTTCGTTCTAATTTTGTACCCAAGAACGTGTAAATAAGAAATTAATTTAAAAGTACTGGCTTCTATTCAACTTTACGGACAATGTTTGTGAGTGTACGGTGGCGACGTCTGCGGTAAACTGTACACGTGCCAAAGAACTTCGCTCGTCAGATGTGTTTTGTGAAATTACAAAACGCGTAACTTCAGACGATTTTTGTTTTAGACTTTCAAAGCGAATTATTTTACGTACACAAAAATGAACTCGGATAACCAAAATAAATCGGCTTATAGGTACGATTGTACAGTCGGGCTTTTCCCAGCTACAAAGTCCCCAAAAGAAAAAACAATATATTTAAGTATAACGACAGGTTTGTATCTATAACAACACAGAACTAAAAATCAGTATAATTAAAAAATGAGGGAAGCATTTTGCCTGTACTTTCCCACACTAAAACAAATTAATTACTTTTATATATCAAATCACAACAATTGCAGCACATCTAACTAAGAACTGTTTTAGAGTTGTACCGTGAACTCCTGCTAATTCGTAATTGCAAGAGGGACAAGTAAAAATAGTCTGTGGCGTAACTACGCCAATGCAGCCAATGCAGTTGCATTAGAGCTTGGGATTGAAAGGGGCCATGTTCAAACAATGTTTTTGTAAATAAAAACAAAAGCAATGAAAATATGCCGAAATATTCAATAGACGAAAAATATTACATATTCTTATAAATTATTAAGTGCACTGAACAAATATCTTCAAACGTATTTTAAAATTAAAGTAACGATAAACAAAATAGTGACGTACTAAACTGCATGTTGACTCATTGTACGAGAACAGTTCACGTCAAAACCGGAATTTACGCGGTAATATGTTGAATTTAGTGATTCATGTAGTTAGTATTCGTTATGCACATTATTATCAGTAATTTAACAGAAAATTGTCCTAAAAACCGCTCACTCGGTATTGAAACATGGTCGATGTAAATATGAACTGTATCGTGCAATAGCCTATTATAATTCAATTTCTAGTTAGTGAGGACGTCAAGCCGGTTGAAATTTTACTTACATAGCTCACAATTTCTAGAAAGTACACCCACGAAGCCTCAAGCTCACCTAATTTAAAGTAGCGCGAGACTGTTCGTGACAATCCATGAAGAGGGTGTTCAAGTGCAACAAGAATCATTGTTATAAAACTAACGGGGAATTAAACTAAATTTAATTCCCCGTTAGTTTTATACTTTCTGGCGTATATATGCCTGTTTGCTTTTGGTCTCAATTATGGTTAGAATTATGTCCACCTGATGAGTTCAAACAAGAACGAAACATGTAGTGGTCTATTCTAGCCATAATTGAAACCAAATCTTTTCTTAAGAATCATTGTTGCTTGTATTAAACGCGTTGAAGCGTTCGCAGACTAATTGTATCTGAAATAGCAGAAAAAAAACAACAACACGTTTAACGACAGCAGGAATGACTCTTGTTACAGTTCAACCTTCTCTTCCTGAGATGCCACTAACAATCTCACAGCCATTTCTTAAAACGGTTAGCCCATTCAAATACTTGCGACTTCTTGAACCCTTGAGCGTACTTTTGTAAAATTGTGAGCTGATGCTGCGCAAAATTTTACCCTATCTAGCGTCTTCATTAACAAGCAATCGTAGCGAAAAATTGAATTATAACATGGTGTTTCACGATACAGTTGACATTTTCATCGGCCATATTAAATGTAAACAGTATCCATGACATAACAGTTACGTAGGGTTTCCTGTTTAGAGCAGAGTACGGTGCGTAATGTGTATAACAAATAACTCCATAAAGCAGTAACATCTCTATGTCACTACGTAACTCCCAGTTTTGGCGTGAACAACTTTCGTAAGTCTGCATTGCATACGAATGTACACGAATGAATACGAAAGCTCGCGCGCCCTTTAAATGGTCGCACTAACATCTACATTCTACATGGACTATATTTTACTTAAAATCCACGTCGATTATTTTTATTCTAATAATAAGTAAGTTATAAATGGTGTTACGAATAATATTGTAATAATTTGCCTGTCAAACTGTAATACTTAAAGAATAAAACAAGAATACTTCTAGTGGTACTGGTTACGGTAAAAGGAAGAAAAAAATAAGAATTACTATTTACGCTCGCCTCAATACCAAATAAAAATAAATAAATAAAATAAAATGTATACGGGAGGGGGTCTTCAGTTTGTTTCCGCTTTGAAGCCTATTTTCTGAAGTTACGCCACTGACAATAGTCATAACTCATAAACTACGTGAGTAGCAATTTCAGGGTGGTGCGGTACGCAGCGGTCAGTTTCAGCCTATTACGATGTGATTCTACTATGTTCATCTCTTACTGCGTGTTTCGCTATCTACCTTACTTTTTAAGTTAACCACCATAAATATTACTGCAACTAAAAATAAAGTTTTTGATCTTATTCCACTATCACACGTGCGCAACTTAGCTAAAACCGAAATCTATATCGGTCCCCGTTTATTAAAGAAAAGAGCATGAATTTTTGCATTACAAACATTCATGTCGCAAAAAAATTAGCGGGCTTATATACGAAATTCCAAAATTTAAAAAAAATCATGTTGCCAGTTTTTGAGCAATATTCGTTTGAAAATCGTAGCTGCTGCCATTTTGAAGCTGGAAAGCTAGGAAAATAAACGTTAGATTTGCCCTAAAGTCTTTTATAAGACTTTAGTTCCAAATTTAGAAAATTAATTTTACGAAAAAAATGCTATCAAAAAACTTCCGCTTCCGGTTTCGGATTTCTTTGAAAGATTATTTCTCCGATGACTTTTTGATATACCTCCACATTGCAAAGCTCATTAAAATCGGACCATACGTTTGGGAGTGATAATACACCGCACACCCACCCACTCACAGACAGACATTTATTGAAACCACGGTTACGGGTTTCTAAAGGTCCAAAACATGAATTTCCGTCAAAAGCTCGATTTTGAAAATTTGCATGAAATCAATACCTCCTCCTAAACTGAAAGTACAGGAAAGTAAAAATGAACGAAGCACTTTGTCGGAACTTTCCTATTATTTCGAAATTGTTACTTATCATATTTGAAAAAATATTTTTGGATCAACGTTTTACGCGCCAATAATGACTACGATTGCACCTACCCATACCACTATCACTCTATTGTCCCGAAATCGCCCCAATTTTGGGGATGCGGAAAGAGCCACATTACATGTCCCCCTGCAGATTAATTTGACTCGTCCGGGCGTTTTTTTTTTTAATAGAAAAATTGAGGTTTAGTGTCGCAAAACACGCCTATTTCGTTTTCGGTGGACCACCCTACATTAAATAATTTCAATTTTTTCTGAAAATTTTGGAATATTTAGAGAACCATTACAATGCTCTTTGTGGCATTTCAAACATTTTCTGATAAGTACGGAATTTTGTGAAACATTCTTCAGCAAACGAAAAAATGTGTAAGTGACATAATTTACCAATAAAGCATTCGATCAATACACTGGTAATCTACTTCCTTAAAAAATAACCTTTTATGCTACGGCAAGTAACACTTTTACGCATTCTCACTATACTTTGCATTTGGCGAATGTCGCGTAATTAATTATACAAATTATATTTTCAGTACCTTTTTTGTTTTCGACTAATGCGTTGAATTCCCTTCTTTTTCCAACATAATCTGTTCTTTACTTGTTTTTTCGGTGCCGCCTAATAAGAGTCGATTATTAACCCTTGTATACAGGGTGAGTAAAAAGTAAGGGACATCGATGCTACAGCCTTAAATAATAACTTTACAAAAAAAAGTTTCTAACAAAAGTTTCCTATCAAGTTTTTTGAAACAATTTGGCGATTTTTCATTTTTTTTCAACTGTCGTGTTTTAGCTATGACGTCATCGACATTTTTTTTAAATGGCAACCTGTACTTTTTGTGGCATGACCAGTTAGTGCTTTTTATTTTCTATACAGCCATGTAAAAATATCATACAGTTGCATAATAAAAATTTCAAGAAAAATTACGATAAACATTTATTTTTGTCACTGGCAACATTTTTCATCAGGTACACTTATTGCAAGATAAACAAACGACAATAGTAGGCAATTGTTTGAAAATGTTTAAAATTGAAGAAATGCAAATCTGTAATGTCAATTCGGTGACAGCATTAATAAGTGATTAAAATTTAGTCTGTGTCCTGTGTTAAATACGAATTTCTAATCATGGTACGTTTAACAGAAACTGAACGTATCGAAATTTTGATGATGATCGGGTACGGTGATAACAAGAGAACTCACGACGATGTGTGCGCTTTATTTAATACTGTACATCCAAATCGTGAACCTGTTACGCGATCCACTGTAACCAAAATTAATAGAAAATTTAGAAAAACGGGCCACGTCAAAGATTTGGATAAAATTGGCCGTCCAAAAATAGCAACAGACGATAAAATGTTGGACATTGTGCTTACAGTTTCCGAAAATCCTCATACTTCAACTCGACAATTAGCCCTGGATAATAATGTTAGTCAAGGAACTGTACTGAATATTTTACATACAGAAAAATTTTATCCTTATAAGGTTAAACTTGTTCACGAATTATCAGAAGATGATTTTGATAGGAGAATTCAGTTTTGTGAAGAAATGATGGACAGGTGCAATAACGACCCACAGTTTGTGAATTCTATTATCTTCTCCGACGAAGCCACATCCATACATATATAAAAGCCAAAGGGTTTTTTTCTCCGGTTCCTCCAGCGGCTACCGCTTCACCAATTTGGACCATTTTTTTTAAATGAAAGGTCTCTATCCACAGATGGAACATGAAACATTTTTATATTTTTATTCTACGTCGATTTTTTAATAATAATTATTTTAATTTATAATATATACAGGGTTCCCACTAACTATCAAGAATTAGAATCCATGACTTTTCCAGGATATCCATGACCAAAAATCATACTTACCCATGACTTTCGACAAAAAAAATCAATAAAATTGGAGACGCAAAAATAGTCACGTTTATCAATTCACAAGACAGTATGTGGCGGTCTCACTTGCACCTAATCATAAGCCATATTATGTTCCTTGGAATTTAACAAGGATAAGAAAAGTACTTCAATGATATTTCAAAAACCTTTAGCAGCAATTGTTTTATAAGCGGCAGTTTTAAAAATTCACTTGGAAAATTTTTATTTTTTTTAAATTTTAAAACAAGAGAAAAATCAAGACTTTTGCCAAATTTTGCATAAAATCCATGACTTCCAGGTTATCCAGGGTCAGTGGGAACCCTGATATATGAAGGTCGGCTAGACGCGCGTCACTTGGGGCGCCATCTACAATAACGTCGCGTGTCATTATTGGAACTAATGCATCACGTGACTTGACATTTCGCCGGTTCTGTCAACGCTGTCTGTCAGTGCATTGTGTGCGGAGGTAACACTAGTTTTCTTTAAATGGAGCTGTAATCGGCACAATTCCCGTTATTGGTCGCGACATAACCCACATTGGATGGAAGAATTACACACAGTATCAACAAAAAGTAAACGTGTGGGCGGGAATTATAGGAGACAGAATTCTTGGTCCTTTTTTCTCTGATGGCACATTAAATGCTGATCGGTATTTGGATTTTTTGAGGTTGGAACTTGTTCCCGCGTTAGCTGTTTTATTTCCAAATGCAGAAAATCCGGACACGTCGAACGATAGAATTTGGTTGCAACAAGATGGTGCTCCACCTCATTATGGCATTTATGTTCGTCAATATTTAGATGGAATTTTTACAAATAGGTGGATAGGAAGAAGAGGACATATTGAGTGGCCAGCGCGATCTCCGGATCTAAACCCGCTTGACTTCTTTTTATGGGGCCATCTTAAAAGTACAGTGTATACAAACAGACCAGACAATTTGGAGCAATATCACCTGCTATAGTTCAAAATGCAGTTCGAGGATTTTCTTATCGTATTGCCCACTGTCAGGCAGTGAATGGCGAACAGTTTGAAAATTTGCTTCCTTAAATTGATGTTAAATATGATTTGAAACTAGTTTACTAATTTGTGGACGTGCTATTGTCGTTAGTTTATCTTGTAGTAAGTGTACTTGATGCAAAATGTTGCCAGTGACAAAAATAAATGTTTATCGTGATTTTTCTTGAAATTTTTATTATGCAACTATATGATATTTTTACATGGCTGTATAGAGAATAAAAAGCACTAACTGGTCATGCCATAAAAAGTATAGGTTGCCATTTAAAAAAATGTCGATGACGTCATAGCTAAAACATATGACAATTGAAAAAAAAATGAAAAACGCCAAATTGTGGCAAAAAACTTGATAGGAAACTTTTTTTTGTAGTTATTATTTAAGGCTGTAGCATCGATGTTCCTTACTTTTTATTCACCCTGTATATATAATCTACATTAAGCTCATGATTCAACCGGAATCGAACCGACGACCAACAGATTGGGTAGCGAGTACCATACCCGGCACTTCACCCGCGCCAGTTTGTTATTAAATGAACTTCAAATTTTAATTTTTAAAGGAAAAAAGTATGTCTGCTAGGCAGAATGAAATGTTAATTTTGATTTTCACTTGGCACTGAAATATCAAATAGGACAACAAAAACAAAGAGAAAATAAAACAACAAATCAAACATTCAAAGTTTAGTTGCAATCAAATAGAGCAACCGTTTATCTATAGAAAAGGTTTCTGACATAAAATTTACAAGAAATTTGATAAACTTTAAACTCATTTTGATATTTTGAATTCTATTTATACGCTGCGCTGGACATTGCATAGAAATTGACATCATTATTTTTTATATATAATATTTGTTAATTCTAAAAATACCGATTTATTATTTGTCAAAACATCAATAATGAAATATTTATTTCTAGTATTTTCACGAAGTTTGTTAAAAGGTACATTTAAGTTTATTCTTGAGAATCTCAGCAATATCAAACAGAATTAAATGTACCAAGGATGCCTCAAGTATGTAGGTTAAGTGTTTATTTAAGAAGCACAAATGACAACAGGAAGCGGAGCACAAAATTGTCATTTTTACGTCGTGAAGTACCAAGCGAACACCTCAGATATATTTTCTCCGCAAAATACAAACCGAATAAAAAAATTGTGTCACACAACACACAATTTAACCCGGCCTCGACCTAAAATGACTAAATTTTACAAATTAGTGAGAAAAGATGTGGAACACTTTACTAAGTTTGACCTTTTTTGCTATAAACGTTTGGAACAAGCATAAGGGAAATATTAATGTTATCCTTAAGCACAATATGAAGCAATGAAAAAGTACCCATTGCAATAAACTCAACAGTCAAACTTGTGGGAGTTATTAAGAAAAAAACTACAAAACATTACTTACGTACACTTCAAAGTATCAGTTTTTCAAAAATATTTCACTATGAGGGTTTCCTACATGAAATGAAAAAAAAAAACATTACAACTTGTACAAGAACCAACTAGAAAATAGCACTTATAATTTGTTTTAAATAGTGATGCCACTGATACTATAAATGTAGAGAGTTCTAGATTTCGTCTCCACAATTTGCGCAATTAGAATTACATTGGAGAATTTGGCAGTAACCCATACTATTATTACACCTTTGGGGAGTTTGAAGTATTTACTTTGCACCAAAAATGATATTTTAATACTATTTACAAAGAATAAAGAACAAAACAAACAATTAATTAATTGAAATTTTGAACGAACACGTGTTACGTAAACAAATCAATTAAAAAACAAACAACAAATGGCTCGGACTGGAGTTTCAGAAGGTTGAGGTCCGCGTAGGGACCGAGCCAGAGGCTTGCATGTCCTAGTGGTGTACCTTACGGGGCGAAACTTTTTTTAAGTAGGGGCCATGGTGCTCAGGTAGGCTTCGCCAAGACCTGGTGTACCCGCTGCCTCGCTCTTGAAGGCGCTCGAACCAGATGCCAAGCTCTTGGAGGAGCATGTGAAGATGTTATTTTGTCTTGGATTTGAAACTAATACTCGATACTTAGTTAGGTGCTCCAGTGTTTTTTGTTTGGACCGTTTTGATCAATCCTGGAGAATAATTCAGGAGACGCTGTCGAGTTCTAGAAGGAACTCGTAGCGGGTTGGTGTGCATAGAACAAGAAGCTTACGCTCAATGCGGAAGCGGTCCCTAGAAAGAACCCGATAGAATGGTTTGATTCGGACCGGAAGCTAGCGCTAGATTCAAAAACTGATGGATCCTGATGCGAAATTATCATGCGTTTACTTTTCAGTAAGTATAGCTATCAATGTAATTTACTTAAAACAATAATCTTAAGGTATTATGACCAAGCAATGTATTAAACATTCGATTGCGGAACCAAAAAAATATAGTATGAGAACCCGTGGGCTACGCCCAGCGTTTTTTTGTTGTAATTTCAGATAAAAAACGTAAGCTTCTGAAATAAAGTGTCGCGTCACTCTTCGTGACTATTACATAAATAATTGCTCGAAATACTGCTAACAAAACAATAAATGTGTCGAGGTGATATAGCGCAGCCCGTAGTCGTCAACAAAAGTTGAGACGGAGAAAGGATCCGGATTTACTATATAAAATTTTGCTGTCGCTTTTCCATGGGAATTATTTTGCAGAAGTTGTTTTTTTAAAGGCGTTTCTTCAGATTTTTTTTTCGGGGAGGAGGGGGGAAAGATTCCAGCGATGTTTTTCTAAACGATGTTGTTCTTGGCCTTTTTCAGAGACGGTTTCTCCGTAAACTGAAATTGGCCCCCATAAGCAAAAGCAAAGGTAAGTACCACTGCTTCGCCCTATGTGACAGCTTCATAAACATTCGCTCAAAATAATAAATACGATGTCTCTAGATGTAAGAGTCCGTCGTCGTGGTATGGTGAGACGGTTGAGGATTTAGTTTAATAAAATAGATAAAACTCTAAATCAGGACTCGCCGCTCCGTTTGCATCTGGCAATGAGAGTTATGAGCGGACGGATCTAATTGCCATCCAATAATCCCAGCATCCAGCGTAAACCTAAATTTCTTATTTGCATCAAAAACTACAGTGGCACGATATACACCAGTAGGTACATACGAAGATGCGCATTGTATAATAGACACGTAAATGTGTCTTCGTCTGTAAAAGTTGAAGTACGTGAAAAGGATCCGCATTTACTTTATAGATTGGATAATATTGTACAGAATGATCAACAAAATTTTGCAAGGGTTGGCGATGGAAAATAATACTGACTGCGGAAATTATGTTTATGAAATAAATGGACAAAGCATTTCGCCTTAATTTTATCATAATTAGAAACACTAAGTTTCATATCTTCAAAACTATTTTTTTATATAAGGGCCGGCTCTAGCAGCAAATTCTGGTGGTGTAAATCTGCAAATTGCCGCCCCCCAGGCCGCCCCTTTTTACACAAACATAAACATTATGCAAACTAAAAAAAAGAGTATTTTAAGTACATTTTAGCTTATCTAGCTTAATTTTAAACTAAAATAATGTTATTTTTTTTGTTTACTGTAGACAAATCAGAGTAGAATGTTATACGCGCTATAAATAGGAATAATTAGGTCTCCAGCTTTTGCTCAGTTATTTACTGTTCCTATAATATAATAATAAATAAAAAACTATAACATCTTAAGAAATAAACTCTTTTGACACTTAATACGCTCCTTGAAAGTGCCGCTCGGGGCAACTGCCCCACCTGTCCCGCCCTAGAGCCGGCCCTGAATGTTCTGGCTCAAAAGTGACTGCATTAGTTCGGACTAGTCGGCCGGTTTTGCTTAGCCGCTTAACTCGTTTGAATGCGGTACTTCCATAATAATAAAAGCAAGTATAAAAAAGAATTAGAATGTTGTTCTACAGTCACTAATCAGTCGGCTAAATAGTCTGCTAATGAGTAATGCCGCTGAATCAGCCGTGTATTGAATATAAAGCCATTAATGATAACGTAGGCTACACACCGCTTTCTTTGTTCCTTCATACTCGGCGTTTTCCGCTCCGAATGTTTCCACCGTTAAGTCGGTTTGAATAAGATTTGCTCCCGCAAATAAAATACGTGAAAAAACGACAACAAGCCACAAAAAAACGAAAGAGAAGCCCGGAAAAAACAGCGGAGTAAAAAAAATTAAGAAACTAAAACCCCCGTAAAGGGAAGTGCTTTAACGAAGAATCTTGTAAACATTTGCAAGTAATATTGAAATGAAATTCCCTCTTATAGATATAAAAATCAGAGATATAATGATAAATTTACTACATGACGCCGATATCGTAGCTTCATGGCCCCAATCACGCTACGTGATTTTAATGTAAATTTCAAAACTGGCAAACATAATAAATAACTAAGCTGTCTCGAGATGTAAGACATGTTACTGAATGCGTCGTCACTATAAATTGAGTTCCTACCGAAGCATCTAAAATTTGTAGTATACAGTTTTGTAGTAAACACTTTTTAATAATAAGCGGTACCTAGCCGAACTCCCAATATGTAGGCAATGAATTGTAGAATTCGTATCGTATGTATTTATTTGTTGTCAGCGCGATCAATATACCCGACCGACCCGCTAGGATTAAAATAAACCATAAATAACTGAATTATACCAACAGTAGTAACATAAACATTAGCCTAAAACAATCAATAAACTAAGTCGGGACGCAGGGGGCCGCGGTCGTGTTATAGTTATAGTAATATATTCGGCGTCTCTTTGTTATGGTGAGACAGTTAAGAATTTAATATATATTTCATAAATTCATAGAGTGCAACGAAGATAAACTAAGGCATTAGGTTTGATCAAATTAACAAAATTGTAGCTTATGTATTAGCTGTCAAAATTCGAAGAACCCACCCGTAGCTACTGAGAAAAATTTTTTTTTCAATTTCCATAAATTAAAATTCTTTTGTTTCGGAAGTATCCTTATTTTAGAAGACTGTATCTTCCTAAACTTATCGAGGTAGCCCCCTGACACAATTGAGTACAACTTTGCTACGATTGTAGCGGGCGCCATTATAAAACCCGCATTTGGAAAAATCAAACATTGAATTTTTTTCGATATCCTCGTTTATAGCTTAATTTTCAATTTACGAAATTCCGATTTCGGTTACGGAGTTTGTACAGGTTATTTTGGTGATAAAATTTTGACATTTTGAAGATTTCAAATTTCTTCAAAATCGGACAATCTGTTGAGGAAATTTAGGAGAACGCACGAATAAATGCACCCACTCACAGACAGACATTTTTTTTAAATCTCAAAATCGGAAATTGTCACGAAATTAATACATTTATATATTGGAGCTGTTGGAAACAATAAAAAGTTGATTAGATAGTTAACTTTTGTAAATTTCATGTGAACATATATAGTTCTATAATATATGTTTGTAACATTGTAAATAATAAATTCAAACTACCACATTCTAACGTTTTTTAGACCATTTACGCTTAAATTTAGCAAAAAACTACGAATCGCTTATTCCTGTGAGTTTAGTACTCGTTTAATAATTATTATTTATATTAGATTGTAGGGTCGAGGAACAGACCGCGCTTAAATATTGTGCACACCTACTTCCATTAACACAGATACTTTCACATACTTCCATTAACACAGATACTTCCACATACTTCCACTTGTAAGTCAGAATGCTTCCATGTACTTGCACTTATTTCCACAAACTTTCACATTCCACTTACTTCCATACACTTCTCCCGTACTTCCACTTTCTTTCACATAATTCCACGTACTTCCACATACTTCCACTCGCGGTTTACCCCCCGTGTTGGGTAATAATGTAGGATCTACTTAAAAAACAAACATTTTTTGAAAATCAAACTCTCGGCAAGATAAGACTTCAGTTTGCTCTTTGAAAATTGCTGTGCGGCAGCGCTTCTCAAACTTTTGTTATAACACCTTTTTTTTAATGCTGCAAACTATCCCTATAAAATTCTCTGAACAAACAAATATAGGATTAAAATATTAAATGTTTTAGTTCAACAATTTTTGTTTACATAATTATAGTAAATACTTTAAAGGTACGCAGCTGATCGAAAAACATTAGAAAAAGTTCGTATAAGCATGAATTGCGGCCTCCCAAAAATGAAAAATGCTAATCAAGCTTTAATTATTATCTCAGCTACAAGTTGAGCTATTTGATTAAACGCATCTTTTAACTTGAAAAATCTCCATTCAAAAACTCAAAACAGATACTGTTGCTGGAAATCGTTCAATTCAATCGGTTTAGGCATAAATTTAGTTTTTGTAAGAATAAAGAGTTGCCATGAAAGTCCGACTTTTTGTTTAAAATGTGCTAATAGTTTGTATAGAGTTTGAAAACTAGTTCTACAAATCAAAACAAACAAGTTCTAATAACTATGGGTTTAGAAACGCTTCCTTAAAGAGTTACAGCCTCCAAAAAATCCCTATTGGGATATAGGTCTGGAAACACTTGCTTACGGAAATACAGCCGCCACGGCGGAAGAAGAAACAGTCCCTATTGAAACCGTTCTTCCTTCCAAATGCTTGCATTGAGGTTTCTATTGTTCTGTTCCATTTTCTAAATGCTTTTTTGGTCTTATGTTCCTGTGAGCTTTTTTATTGCTTCTATGTTTATAACAAACACATGTTCGCATTTTAAGATAACACATAGACCTACATGACAAGACGATTTTTCAAAAACATTTAATTATCTAAACAAGCGGTTTCGCTTAGCGAGTTTCAACAAGAGTACCTTTTTTGTGTATTTACATTCGCCAGAGACGTATCTGAATTTTTTCGCGTACTACCGAGGGTACCATTTGCATATTCGACCAGTCGCTTGCGGCCTAATAACGAATATTAAGTCAATTATTTGACGAATATATATGGCCAGGTAGCGAATATTGCGCATCGAGAAAACCACATGCAATGCTGTAGAATTGCATTTAATCAACCTTGATTTATGTATGTGCATCTTGTTGTGAAGTACAAATTATAATAGATAACTTGTTTGCGGTTGCTATCGGAATTTGTATTTCCCAAGCAATCTGTTTGTTGACATTAAAATGCAGTTTGCAATTCATAGATTTCTGTAAATTTTTACGCGTAAACCACAACGTTTTGCCAACATGTTCCACATTTGGTACAAAAAACTGCAACTTTATTGATTTAGCAACTGACATTCAAAATGTGGATTATAAATCATACAGATGACAAGTTTCTGCCATAATCATTCAAACAGATCTTCACGAAGGCTTGCTTCTTTATTCTTTATTACTTCCTATAAATAAAGATGTACCTACTGCTTCACTAACCTAATTTTCCCAGAACAGTCTACTTTATGCATTTCGCGAACGTAAGGTGTCGAGTGTCGTTTAAAAAAAGGTACTTCACAAATATATTATGTTGCAAGTGCACACACTCACTGAATTTAGTAAATATAGCACCGAGGTTTTTACCATCTCTCTCAAACTTTGTAACTGCACTGAGAGCTATTTGCAGACTGCAGCAACTGTATAGTAGATCGTACTCCGAGTTTCGTAATAAAAGTTGTATTTAATCACGCATCTACTGTAGGTGTACTTTATGGTTTTAAATTATTCTATTTCTATCACATGTTTCAATTAAACGAAATTATTGATGACTTTGCAGTTTGACACTAATAAGCCATAAATATGGTGACTGTTAAATCATGGAAATGCTACCAGGGAAAGTTTTCCAGCAAACCTGTTCAAACTTGATTTTTTACATTATTTTTATACAATGCAGGTTGGCAAAGTTCAACAAAATGGTTGCACACTAAAGGCTTTCAAATGTGGTACTTTCACCAATTAAACATCGACTGACAAAATATTGCCCTGTGGTCATTGAAGTTTCCTAAGAAAGTACGTGTAAACATTTAACATCGACTCTTGCCAATCTAATCAATATAATGTCAACGGTAGGTTGCAGCTAAGGTTGTATGACTATGACTATGACTGGGTGATTTATATTTATAACATTCCATTCCACTACGAATCCATGATGGATATCAACCGTTGTATGGAAAGGTCATTTTTTTTTAAACACAGAAACTACCTACTTCTAATAAATGTAAATAATTAAATAAGTACTGAAAAAATAGAATGCTTGAATAAATTTTATCTACAGGGTGTTAATGAATTGTAGGGACAAACTTCTAGGGCTTGCAAAACACAACAAAGCAAACAACTTTTGTTAATAAATGTGTGGTCAAAAGTGTTTCCTTTAGAAAATAGGGCCTCTTAAAGATTCTTTAAGAAGTACCTGAAAATAGGCAACCCAAATTGCATTTTCAATTATTTTGCACAGGTCACACGGAATTTTGAAAAAAAAAACGATCTAGACATACATGCATTCAAATAACGTCAATTTTGACACAATTCGATATTTTTGTGATATTTTTTGACTTTTCTTGCCAGTTGTTACTTTCTCTGCCTTTTATAATTCGTTTCTTTGTTCTGTGATTTTTTTGATAATTATTTTCTTCGTTAGTTTCGTTCTATGTTTCGTATCTTTGTGTTATGGCGAATTAAACTTTTGCCGAACAGCATGACATGATGTTCATGTATGGAGCTACTTGGGGTGACGCACGCGCAGCTGTTCGCCTGTACCAAGAACATTTTCCGAATAGGAATCATCTTGTTTGGCGCGGTGTGCAGGAATTTACTTCGTAGATGTGCTTCGTGTGTATAAGCTGGGGAGCGACATTTTGAACATTTACTATAATTTTGTTAATTTTTACTTTCCTATACTTTCAGTATAGGGAAGTATTGATTTCATGCAAATTTTCAAAATCGAGATTTTGACGGAAATACATGTTTTGGGCTTCCAGGATCCTAAAAAAGTGGTTTTTGAAAAATGTCTGTCTGTGGGTGGGTGGGTGGGTTACGCTCCATATCTCCGGAACGGCTGGACCGATTTTGATGTGCTTTGGAATGAGGGGGTATATCAAAAATTCACCGACAAAATAAGCTTTTAAAAACAATCCGAAACCGGAAGCGGAAGTTAGACATGTTTTTTTGGTAGCATTTTTTTCAGAAACTGAATTTTGGAAATTGGAATAGTGGAAATTATAGAAGGCCTTAGAACAAATCAAACGTTTTTTTACCGAACTCTCTAGCTTCAACATGGCGCCCGCTACGAATTTTTGAAAATTTCGACTTTAACGCCCATTTACTCAAAAAAGAGTTGCTTGATTGGGATCAACTACATCTTGTTTGGTAGCCCCTTAAGGGTACTATACCATGAAATATCATTAATTTTGAAAATCGAAAAACGATCTCAATGGCACCACTCCAAAATTTTTGAAATTTTCAAAAAAAAAATCTCAAAAACTGCCCACACGTTTTTGTTTAAACTTTTTAAGTTGATAGAGATAGGCATCTGCTACAATTTTGTTTTTTGCCCATTGTTATAATTTCACTGTGACGCCCTCTATGAATTTTTGAAAATTGAAAATTGGTACCCTTTTATTTATTTAACGGAGGGCAATAAAATATTTCTGTTAATGTGAAAGACCTCACCATTAATAGCAAAATCCGAATATCATAATATTTTGTTGATAATTTAATATTTAGGGGGGCTACTATTCCCCCTCCCCCCAAATTTTTTCGATAAAAAATTAAAAATTTGGTTTCTTGTTTTGTTTGCTCTAGGAGAATCTTTTTACAAAAAATCAAAAAATCGAATTTTTTGCCCCTTAATAATCTTTTTGTCCTTAGAAGAATTTCACATACCTTCTACAGCAGTTGTATTCTTGTACTAGTCGTTTAATGTTCAGTGTAGGCTAACTCTTTTATTTTAATAGATAGACTCGCAAACCCAATAGCAAAGTTGTAGGGCAAATTCTTCTCGATTGTATTTAAGAAAAAAACTTGAGTTTCCAATTTTAATATGGCGGCCACGGTAAAAAATAACTTTTTTTTAAATGGAAACGTGGCATTTTGGCTTTAAAATCAGAAAGGTTTTGAAATTCTAAATACAAATTAATAAGAGTAATTTCTTGCTAAAAAGAATACTTCTCGAGTTATTAATATATTTTCAAATATCAATTTCCGCCCTCCCGTTGATTCAGTCCGAATATTTTACCCAACCTTATGCTTGCAGAGCACAGCAGTCGGTCTTTCTTCAACCGCTTCAAGATGTTACAACTTATAAGAACTATTTACTTTTACTAGCCGGGTCTAGACAGGTGTACATCAAAGGTGTTGGAAAATATAAAACAATGCTAATTTATAAGTATAGGAAAGTCCAGGCGAAGTGTTTCGCTCATTTTTGAATTAGTTATTGTAAATGTTTCAAATAGTTGATTTTGCTTTGTAAATTTGGTTTTTTCTATTGCTTAGTTTTGAAACATTTTGTGAATTAATTTATTTAATTTGAATTTGAAAAGTGGGAAAGAGGACTTTATTTATCCTGTATTAATTTCCGTCGTTATGGAAACAAATAGTAGGTAGTAAATTGAGTGGCCTACATTTAGGCGCTTCTTAAAGAATCTTTGAGAAGCTCTATCCCTGAAAGGAAACACTTTTGACCACACATCTACACCAAGCGAAACAGTACCTGTTAAATTTAATAGTTTCTTTGAAGTTTCTTTTGCCATGAGTAACCCCCCCCCCTCCCCCCAGCAAAACTTATACCAAAATCTAAGTTTTAATGGAGAAAATATTTTCAAACGGGAAACGTATTTGTTGTAAAAAAATGAAGATAGACGAGAGGAAAAACATCCGTTGCGATTTGCAGTTCACTTTTAGTCGTATAGATAAAAAAAACTAACTAGATTCTATGTTCAAGGTAAAAGTACTGCAGATTGCATTTATTTCCATTAAATTTCGCCTACGTAATTCACTAAAAGACCTCCAGTTAGACAAAACAAGCATAATGTTGCTGTCAACAAAAATGTTTTTAAAATAGTCAATCAAGGACGTTTTAGGCGAGTGCAGGTTAGCAAGCCCACTTATACAGGAACTGCAATAACCTTGAGTACAATTTAGAAGCTGCCAACTCTATTAACGTTACGCATGAAAACAAGGAAAAACACATTGAATACTGTCAGGAAAATACAGTTTGATTTAACTCTAAATAACCATAATAAAATTGTAGATAAAAATTTATCACAAGGTGACAAATATGTTTTTTTTTTCATACTAAACAAATACACCAGGACGAGGTCCAATTTGTTTTAAAGTTATGATTTCATTTTGGTAGTATCTAGTATGTATGTACTATAAATTTATCTGTTTCTAGTAAATAAACATGGCTGATAGAATGTTTATCAAAACTCTAGATTAAAAAAAAATAGCTTCTACTGAAAGTAAAAATTAAGGAATCTAATTTTTTTAAATTTAGATGTTAAAATCGAAATTTCGAGAATAAGTTGACGCTGTGAGAGAAAGAGAGTTTTAAAACGTCTAGATCTAAGTTACCTTTCAAGCGAGAAACTGAATTCTCTGGGACGCAATTATTACGCCCCAATCAATAAATATAAAATTTTAAGCTTGAAGTAAGAATATAGGGGTGTATTATGAGCGAACTTCTGATCAAATAAGCAACAGTTATTTAAATATTTTCAGGTTTTTGGCAGAATTCTTATTTCAAGTTAGGTATTTTTTGTCTTTGCACCTCCAACTATTCTATTCGGCTCAAGTGTCAACTATGAAAATTGTTTACGCAGAAATTTTTACGCAATTTTTTGTACTGATTATTATGCAGCACTCTCGAAACGTGATGTACCTTTTAAAACGGCTGTTTCGTTTAAATTTTATGCCGAAAATGGTAAAACAAAGAAAATTTGCAAAATTTAAACAAACTAGAATTTAATAAAATTTGAATTGCCTTTAGCGAACAATAACAAAACTCTTTAAGTATTTATGCCCCTTTTTAGTATTCTGTGCAGATAACACAGACATTTATTATTATTAAGCTTAATTTTTTGTTCGTAGCGCAGTAAAAATGTTTTTGCGGTATTGTGCATACCTCCTTAATAATTTCTTAATTAATTCATATTTCTGAAGTTTTTTTTGTACAGGTTTCACTTTTAGCATTATCCACAACAAAATGTGTAGTACTAGGTCAGGCGACCAAGCCGGCTATTCAACACGCCGCCATTTCACATGTACATTTCTAGGAGACAGTGAAAGGTTCAAATCTACGTCAGCATACAATCAAAACGCAACCATAATACATCATTGAAGTCGAAAAAATAACAATTAGTTTGAGACCAAGAGCTGAAAACTAAAGAAACGTTAATAAATAGCGAAAAACGCAATTGATGACAGTTAGTAAAGAAGTACAAGAATATTACCCTGAACGGAAACTCCTTGAGCAAGTAGAAATACAACCACAATAAACATCAAAGAGAAAATTGAACATGATATTAACGCGAGAGTCGATTCCAGGAAAATTAATTAACGCATTAAACAAGCCCCGTTTAAGTGTCGAAAACCACGAAAGCAGCTGTATTTTGATCTGCGCTTGTCCTAGTACTGAACTACGGTTCTGAATCTTGGGTATTGTCGTATTGACAGAAAAGCACCAAAAGAAACTGGAAATAATGGCGATGAAATATCGGAGGACGACAGAAGTAATAACAGTAACTCGGAAATTAAGAAATAAGAAGAAGATTAAACAGTAGAACTATCTACAACAATAGAACTTACGACGCATGAAAGAGGACATAATACCAGAAATAGTTGGAAATGGGAAATCAAAGTAAAAGGAAAACGGAAAAGAGGAAAGCCGTACCTTACGAGGGATAAGGCAATGATTAAACTGTAGAAAGACGAAGAGTTGCGTAGAAAAAGAAAAAATGAAAAAGAGGAAATGAGCAGAAGACACCTTCGAGTAAAAGAGGCAATATGTCAAAGAAAAAGAAAGAGAAGAATTGAATTTTGGATTTTTTGGAAAACTACTTAATATGCTCGGTGTAAAAATTAAGTTGTAAATCTTATTTTACTATCGTTCGAGAGCAATTTAACTAAAACTGAAACGTTTTATCATCCCCCGTTCTTTTAAATAAAAGAAAATATAATCTCGTTTTTTAAAGATTAATCTAAGGCTTTACAGAGAATTTTTCAGCCTGGGATCTGAAGCAAATTGTAGTTTATCTCTATCTCAATCAACCTACAAAATTACCAGAAATTTTGACTGAAAATTTTCATATTTTGAATATATTTATCACTTTACAGTTTTCCTAAATTTGATTAAGATCTGATAACTTTTTTTGTGCAATAAAGGCGTTAAAATCAAAATTTTCAATAAATCGCACCGCAGCGGCTGCTGGAGCTAAAGAGTTTAAAAAAAAACGTTGAATCTGGCTTAAGGTCCAGTAGAGATTGAAAAAATTCGGTTGGCGCAAAAAGGTTGTCTAATTTTCCGGTTTAGGATTTTATTCCAAAGCTTATTCTGTATATGTATTCACATTCTGAAATTCATTAAAATCGGCCCATCAGTTCAGAAGATACGAGGCGCACAGACATACCCACCCACAGACAGCCATTGTTTTAAACCACTTTTTTGGGTTCCTGGAGGTCCAAAACGTGTACTTCAGTTAACATCTCGAATTCGAAAATGTTCATGAAATTGGTTTTTGAAAAATTTTCCTCTATGGTTGGTTCCATGCGTGCCTGGGTGCGTTCGTCCTCCTAAAACTCCGGAATTATTAAATTTGGTATGCCGATAGTTCTTTAAGTGCAAAGTTTTTAACAGGAACCAGAAATTAGACATATTTTTGGGTGTCGAATTTATTGTAAAAACTTTTTCGAGATTCGTTGAAAACGTAGCGTTGTAGTTCATTTCAAGATCAAATGTTTTTTTTTCCGAATGCTAAATCTTGAAAAAAAGACGCTAAGAATTTTATACCATAAAATTACCCGTCCTCAAAATTTCCTTCTTCAAAAAATTTTTAAACACGAAATCAGTCTACACCATTATTTTTAGAGTTTGTGAGCCGATAGAGACTTTAGCGAACTACAAATCTGTTTTTTAATTAGCTCTAGTTAAAAAAATAATTTGCATCCTTTGCATATTTTTGATAACTTTTCACATAAAGTATTTACAACGATTTTTGGTCCGAAGTCTAGCGCCTTACATGAGAAGTCCCGTGCTCTGGAGGACGGCGCGGCCTAGAGATATGCTTATCGATATGTTTTACAATCGATACAATACCCATACGATATTTTCAAGTTTCATGTTTGCATTATGACTGTACTTTCATCGGGGAGGGGGGGATGTGCTTTCTTACTCAAACTGTAGCTGGTAGCCCGCAACCCAGCAACAGCGCGACAGAGACAGGCGCTTAAAAGTCGCAAGTGCGCAAAGGGTAAGAAAATATAATGCTACAAAAATTGTAAGAAATGAAAAAACAGGTAAAACCTGAACACCGATTTCTTCGGTTTTTTCAGATATATAAAAAACCAAACTTGTGTTAATTTTGGAATCTTCCATGAATCACCTTTTTATCTGTTTAAATAAGCGAGATCCTAGTGGCAGAGCTCAGTTTCCATGCGAAATTTAGGAATATTGAATTTGTCCAGCACCTTTCTCTTCACATCGTTTTCCTCCTTCTCCGTACTAAACACACTAGCAGCGTTTGCGGAGTAGAATTAGAATAAATTAAACAGAAATTACCAAAAAATATTTTAATTGCCGAAACAGACCGTTTTCTTGAAAAATCATGGAAGTGGCCCATTAATATAACTATAAAACGCTAATTGTTTAATATAATAATTAAATTTTATCCCACATACATATACGTTACGCCCCTGTTAACATATACAACAGTGGCGTTCCGTGGGTCACAATATGGAAATAATATTAAATAATTTAACACTTAGATTAAAAAATTTAAAATATCTTTATTTTAAAAACTTAGCTCGTTATCCTTATCATATATCAACAAACCACAAAACACATATAAATATTTAGAACATAATATAATGTTCGACGAATTGACCTTCTGTACACTATACAGGAAAACATTATTTTCTGTATACAAAGGCGATTATTTGCCTTACCACTTATTAAATGAGTATCTGTATATAAAATACTTAATCACTTTAACAATTTCTATTTATTTAAACCTTATACGTATTTCAGCATGTTAACATGCCATTGTCAAAGGTTATATGAAGGTAAACAGTTAGCGTTGTTATAGCAATAGAACTTTTTTACTTATCTTGGTAATCGTCTGCAGATGACTTGATTTCTTATTCCAAAATGTCCAGTAGAGGAGAATTTAACAGATCAATTTGCTCATTCATTAACGGTACAGTTTTTAAATGTTTGTGAATTTCAAAAGCTTCTAGTATATCTAATTTACGTTTATCATCACAAAAGTGTAAACATTTTATGGTGTTATTAGATGTCATTGAATGATTTTGTTCTAGTAAGTGTTTAGCGTAGTTGGATTTATGTGGGTGTTTGTATTTGTAACAACGTACGTGTTCTTTATACCTAATATCAAAATTTCTAATAGTCTGGCCTATATAAACCGAATTACAATGCGAACAAACAGACATTACAATACCACACGATTCTTGTCACCATAAAACACATAAATTAGCAGCATACAGGTCCCTGATACATAGGGCTTTGACGGTCCCTTTAGATGAAATTAATTATAATAGAGAAATTTCAATTATTAAACAAATTGCATACAGTAATGGTTATAATACTAAACTTATTGATACATTAATTAAAGAAAAAGATTATAAATTAGCCATTCAAAAAATTTATCCGAATATCATAACTTCGTTCGATACAATTAAATATGCTTCGATCCCATATTTTGGTGAGAAATCAGAACAAATTGCTAAAATTATAAACAAAACAAATAAATATAAAGTAAGCTTTAAAACAACTAGGAACATCTTAAATACTTTGTTTAATGCAAAATCAAAAACAGACGATTTGTTAAAATCAGGCATTTACAAATTAAATTGTTCGCATTGTAATTCGGTTTATATAGGCCAGACTATTAGAAATTTTGATATTAGGTATAAAGAACACGTACGTTGTTACAAATACAAACACCCACATAAATCCAACTACGCTAAACACTTACTAGAACAAAATCATTCAATGACATCTAATAACACCATAAAATGTTTACACTTTTGTGATGATAAACGTAAATTAGATATACTAGAAGCTTTTGAAATTCACAAACATTTTAAAAACTGTACCGTTAATGAATGAGCAAATTGATCTGTTAAATTCTCCTCTACTGGACATTTTGGAATAAGAAATCAAGTCATCTGCAGACGATTACCAAGATAAGTAAAAAAGTTCTATTGCTATAACAACGCTAACTGTTTACCTTCATATAACCTTTGACAATGGCATGTTAACATGCTGAAATACGTATAAGGTTTAAATAAATAGAAATTGTTAAAGTGATTAAGTATTTTATATACAGATACTCATTAAATATGGACTTTAACGAAGTAAAGCTGGAATTGATAAATAAAATTACCACTTATTACTTTTTTTAAAGTGAAAAACTATTTTTATTTGTTTTTCAAAAAATTAACTATCAAATTACGATTACCGCTGACTGGCCGTTCTCATCCCGATCCAAATAAAAACTACGGGAAGTCGGAAATAGGCGCGCCTATTCAGTGGTTACTGCAGCCTGATATCCCTACTATTTCATTGCATCTGGTCATTGTACTCTTTACCAATGGGCATGCAGAGGTACTACGAATAACAGATTGGTTGATTGTTTGGTAGTTGAGAGCATTAGCGCTCGCCTTCGCGTATGCAAAATAGTGTTTAAAGGCAGCGGTCCATTTATTTGGCGCCCAATTTTCAATGTTACACGGTGGCGTTAAAAAAGTGAACACCGTATGTAAAAGTAACTTTTATTTTATTGAAAGAAAAAATTACGTTTTTTTTATTTGCAAGATTTAGGCATTGCCTACCCTGCCTAATAGGGCGAACCGCCACTGATATATGAGCATAAACTTACACTAAGAGTCGCTCTGCTTCGAACTCGAACCAGAACACGTTAGGCAGAACAGTTCCAAATCCAGCGGCTTTAACCCCTGTTTTACTCACCGGCCGCCCCTAATAATTTAAATACTGCCACATTCAGTAATTGTGATACAAATTTGGGGCAAAAACTAGACGAAGAAGTCAAATATCCTTCCTTGAATGTCGTGCAATTGATTTCCGATTTACTGAACGCAACCCCATTAAAACTTGGATGTACAGAATTGGATGGAGTTTGGAACAAAACGATTAAGAAAATCAAGATTCTATAAAGAGCCCTTCAGTTTGTCGGTTTTTATTGTATAAGCACAGATAAGGTTAACACTACAGCAGATATACGTTAAATATGTGAGCTATCGACAGCTTGTTTTATATGATTAACAATCTGCAAAAAGATGGCGCTACAATGACAATTTGTACTCTCACAAATAGTGAAGTCACAGATGACTGTGATTGAGCAGATTATTTAGCACATATTCAAACCAAAAGTTAGACAGCCATCTGCCATGTTTAACAATTTCATTTGAGATGTTTAATTGTCAAATCGCAATTTTTCGTAAATAATTAATATTGAAGCCAACTCTACTTAAATTATATTCATGATGTAACAAACTCCAAGTAAATAAGACTACAAAGACGTATGATACAGTTCTGTAATATAGTGTATTAATAATAAAATCAGTTGAATTGTAACCTCAAAGTATACTTAAAAACAATTTATTTTATATTATACCTCTGGAACCATTACATATTACATCAGTATAATTTATAAGGTAAATATCTAGGTATAGCATCACTTTGAAGTCACCCTTATGTGGCGAAGCTTTAAAAACTTTTACCTATGGTCTTCAGCTCTGGCACTTAAACTGCAGTCTGTAATAACTAATAAGGCAATCCTAACCTTGCAGAATGCAGTGTTAAAGATAAAAACATTAGAATGAGCTAGCTTTTGGTGAAATGTGAACGTAGGTATACACATTACGTCTGCGAGAACCTTAGAAGAAACAAACAAAAGTTCAACAATAATTTACTTTTTCTGAAATATCGAATTACAGTAAACAGTAAACACAAGGAAAATATAAAATACACGCTTTAACCAGATCCCAAATAAGATTAGGTTTTTAATGTTATCTGTGACAGATGCACTCAAATCCCCGATAAAACAGTTTCCAACACATTTCAACAGTAATAAACTAATGGCGATAGCAGCGCCCTAAAATTGGTCTAGTGCGTTGCCACCGAACTAACGCAAACTTCGCCTCCAAATATGAGCGGACATATTGTATAAGGGGTCGTATATCTGTAGTGTTAACCTTTTCTGTGGTATAAGAGAGTTTCACAAATATTCATTTGTTTTCCATTCTTTAGTTTATGCTATTTTAGCACATTAATATATGTAAATGAAAAAAATTTCCATTATTTACACTTAGAAGTTACATACATATTCCGTTTTATTCCGTATGCATCTTGCAAGCATACACGATAATGCAGGTACATAATATTTATTTAAAAAATGCGCAGTTTTACTCTAATCATGACGCATATTAAAGTGCATTTTTCTTACATGACAACCTATAAACAGGTATTCGTGATGCATATACATTTTACAATATACATGTATGGTACCTTGTACTGTTTCACGTTGTGTTCTCTATGCAATTATATCATTACGCAGCGTTATAATACGTTGTTTTCTCATACTGTAAACAAACTTATCAGCCACTTAAAAATAAGTATGTCTTAAATAATAAAAACAACCTTATTATTAATATACATTTAGAGAATAACTTCGGGCATTTATGGAAATTAATTCCTGTTATTCTGAGTTAATACAAAAAAGGAACTACGATGAAGGTCAAAAAATGTTGAAGGTTATACAGAATTGATTTTCATTAGCGTTATTAGTATTTAAGATGGGAAATGTGAACTCTTGACACGATCAAACAAGTACCTATTAAATAAAAAAAACTGAACACGCAGAACTTACCACCGGTTGCATGTAGCTTTTAATTAAATGGTTTTATGACCGTATTACATTTCTACTCAAAATAACACGGTTATAAAAAAACTAAAGATGCTAATTTTGAAAAACAGTTTTTTAAAAACTATACTATGTGCTCTTCTAGTACTATTCGTAGTCAAAGCAGCTCATCGAATGTTTTACTTGAAGCGAATCCTTTAAATTGCCGAAAAATCCGCCGCAGCTCGCCACGGTATATTTTAAACAAAATTTTATTGCAAGTCCTTCTAAATCCGTTTTACAATGTAATTCTTATGGTTTTTTAAATATCGTTAACGTACAAATTCAGACCTAACTTGTAACACAATACTTTTGACGACAAACACAATTAAATTATTCACGGAAGCTGAAACGTGGAGATCAAAAACATAGGTTTCTGATGGTGAACTGTTACAAGAAAGTTTTAACGATTATTTTTGTCAATAGATTATCAATAGTTAATGTAACAGCAAGCGGATCATGAAATTATACGTCCCGGAAGACTTTTTCATCTAAGGACAACAATAAATATGTCAAGAAATGCAATTACATTCAAGGAGAACTGTCTCCTAATCGTTCTGTTAATATCATCAAAATATAGACAGAATCGGACTTAAAAAACGATTTTAACGGGTAATGCACACATTGTAAGATTTGCATTAATCTTTTTATCTACCTTATACACAAATTCTGGCGATTTTTACTTTCTCGTACTTCCTCAATGACAACGCACTGTGATCGTTTGACGAAAATACATAAAGTAGTTAAAAAAATTATCTGTATGAAACAAAAACTTTTTCAAAGATTTTAATAAAATCTAATAAATTTTTATTGTAAGTATTCTGAACCGAAAACTAAAGTTTGCAATGTTTATTTGGCATTAGTTTTTCCCTATACCTACACAAAATTTGATATTCAAAGAGCTGTAGGGAAACGCAATGTTGCTAGTACACGATTTCCAACACACCAGAACTATACTTGTGTTTTTTAATACAAGCAGGGTTACCAGATCTCCGGCAGTGTGCCAAAGTCTCAGGTTTGCAGGGTCTTCTCAAAACTCCTAACGTTCAAACACACAAACAAAATGTTTCAACTGTACATCTATTACATTCAACCATACCGATTCACACTAACAACTCACATTTGAAAAACCGTTCTGCTGGTCATTCATGTTTATCCAGTGTATTTTGATTTAGGTGGAACATGGTAGATTAACATGCAAAAATTCAAATGTTTGCATTTTTTTATATTGCTTGCAGTCACCCTAAATGAAAAGATAACATTTTTCACATCACATGATAGCAATTTATTTAAAAATGTATTACAAATGATGCTTTAAATAATTTATTTAATAATAAGCAAGCCCATACTGCATTGCTATGATCGGTTGTAAAGCCGATTTTCAGATGTCTCCGTAGCGTAGCAGTTAGAGGATTTGCTTCGTACACGAGAAGTTATGAGTTCATACCTTTGATAAAAACCATTTTTTTTAATTACAATTAAAAGATAATTAGGTTTATATCATTTATTTAAAAACAAATAATTATTATTTTATACTACGTCATAACAAAATTAATGAGGTTAAACATAAAAAAATGACCATAAACTTTTTACAGTTAATTAAGTAGAATTGAAATCATTTTGGTGTTAGGTCTCAAATACAAATGTTTACTTTTAGCTTTTTTGTAAAATGGCAGTGCAACTTATGGGCGTCTGTTAATGTACCAACTTGTTTTCTTCAGTTGTAAAAATTATCGTTTGTGTTTCGCCTGATTAATTTTGTTATGTAGCATTAGAAAATAATAATTAATAGTTTTAAATACAATAATCAAAACCTGATTGTCTTTTTACAGTAATTTCAAAAAAATGGTATCAATGGACTAGTAGCTTAATTATTACTAAATACTTTTATTTAAGGCATTATTTGTATTACATTTCCAAATAAATTGCCATCAGGTAACGTTAAAAAATGTCATCTTTCCATTTAAGGCAACTGCAAGTAATAAAATTCTTCTGAGAGTAAACAATGCATGTATTTCGGTTTTTGCATCTTAACCTGCCATGTTCCACCTAAATTGAAATTCACTGTATATTAATTGAAATGGATTGAAACTATCAGTTTTAATTTTAAATCGCGATTATCTAAAAAAAACTATACGTCTTAAACATACAAATATCTTTACACAATTTTATAAAGAATTCAATAGAATATTCAAAAATACAATAACACCGGGTGTTATTGAAACTTGGCGCACCCTCTTTTTTATTTATTAAGATAAACAACAAAAATTTTCACCGGAAATGGAATCGACTTTTTACTCTTAATGTAATACATACTCTGTATGATTTTATACAATTGGAATTGGGATGAAATTCTGAGGCTGTCGATGCAAATTAAGCGAAATTTTGACATTTTCCGGCAAATTTAGAACTGACATTTATTGTAGCAAATAAGAGTAAGTATGCAGAATCGTTATATTCCACGTTCTTAATCCTTTCAGTTGGCCAGCAGGTTTGTCGCCAAAACATTTTTAACGTTGGCCCAGCAATGCAAATGCGATGTGTGTAAGCATTAAAGAGTATAAGAAAAATTTTATGTATTGTAAACTTGTCTTGAGTGAATGTGTCAGAGTCAGTGACAGTAATTTGTGGTCATAGAAGTAAAGTAAAATGGGAATAAAAAAGCGATTCATACCTACGTATGAAAATATTTTAGACAGTAAATTATAGATGGCCTCCTTTTAACACGTTAGATAATTTTGTAAAGTAAAACTTTGCCAATGCGATAACACAAAAAATGCCATCGTTGCTTGACAGAGTACTCATTATTTTGTAAATATGTAGATGAGCTTTCTCAAAACCCTAGAAAATTTTGATGGTAATATCACATTAAAACAGAATTTTATTGCAGAAACGATTCTTGAAACAGTTATGTGCGCATATACAAAAATAGTGACCTTAGCGCTGTGTCGGCATTTTCCCATCAGTGGTGTGCATACAGTTTTATTGATTATTTTTTATTCTGGTTATGCTTTCTAGAATGCTTTTAATAAAATGCCGTGCCCAGAGCGTAGCGGAAGGCGAGAGCTTTTACCATATATAATCATGTGCACTAAACTAAAACACTCTATGTCTATTTAAACTTTGCTCAGTATGCCATCGTATTTTATTTGCAGATTTAGAAGAAATAATTTCCATTAAGCATCTTTTTTTATTAATATTTGGTGGTTTCGTGCAACACGTAAAACTTCAATATTATTGAATATGACAACCCCAATTTAGTTAAAATTTGAACTTTTGAAGTGTGTGCAATCTACCACTTCTTCGAACGTTTTGAATTCAATGTCTTCTTAGTTCTTACATCTATAAAATAGCATCACAGCGTAATCGAAAACTTAACAAGAAAATAATGCAATTTGAACCCTAACCGAAAACCAAAACGCTATTTTATTTCGGTGCACGTACCTGCTATAAAAAATACTAAAATTGCATTTGTTCATCCTAATGAACAAAGAAAAAAGGAAGTTCACCCGGTTTCATTATACCTGGTATGTAGGGTACTCCAACTGAAATATCTAAATTGCTAATTGTTAATTAAGAAGCGTAAATAACATTAATTTACAGTGATGTAGATGTAGATATTTGTTGTTGTTTTTGAGTTATAGATATATTAAGTACTTTGTGTTTAATGTTTAATATTGTAATAATGTTATTTCTGAAAAAATATTTAAATTTTCTATGTTTTTATCTGCTGTTCTTAATAAATAAGAAAAAAATATAAAGTGGCATTTTTCAGTGTAATCATATCCAACAAAAGGGGTTTATTGCTTCAATCGTTGTTAAGCTTGTTGATTCAAATAGTGGTTCAGGTTGATTCAAAATTGAAAAGTATTTTAATTTGAGAACTATAAAACATCAACTAAAAATAATTATTATTGGTGGAACATCTTTCAGATGTCCGTGGAATGCATTCTGCTATTTGAACGAACGAAATACTACAATTTATTAGACAATTTTAACTTTGAGAAGATATGGCAACACACTCTAATCAAAAGCATTACGCGATTCTTTTGATAAACATTGGATTGGTTTGATATCCTTAACCAGTTCTTCACTTCATGGATTAGGCATTTCCCGCCTGTTCCGTCTTCACTTTTGTTGCCATCTCTTCCTGGGTCTTTCCACGTCTCTTCTCTACCCCCGAGATAATACTACCGAAACCCCAATAATTAAAATTTTATTGCAACAAATTCAAACATTCAACATACCCACTGTTAGAGTTGTGAATTTTTTTGATATGGAAAATATCAATATATCGATATCGATGTTCTGAGGTGTGATATATTTATACTTCTGGTGTTTTTTCTTGAGCAGTAAAAAATTAAGAGTCTGTTATGTGTTTAATTCAAGATTTTGGATTGTTGATTTTTGCTCCTTTGTTTTTAGTAAAGTTGATCATTATAATTTGTACGCAATAAAACCTTCAAACATTCTACCTTCGTTCTTTAAAGTACACTACAGATAAATACACTACAGAATCGTAGCTAGTTGTCATTTATTATGTATATGAATAAAATAGCCACACAGTCTTCTACAAGCAGACGATATAATATTACTAAACGAAACAAGAGAAGCACCGATTAATAAATGAGCAAGAGAAATTAAGGAAATGGGAATGAAAAGAAAAGCAAGATGATAATAGTGAGAGAATAAATAGAAGAGAGAAAGAGGGAGAGAGGGAAATCACATGCAGCGGGGAAAGGGTGAGTCTATAGAGAAGAAGTGTCAACATATTACTACTTAATAAGAACGATAATTAGTAGAGATAAGAAGATAGATTTGAAGTCCTAAACAACAAAGAAAGCAGCAAAAATTTACCATCATTTAAATACAGCAATACTGTGGAAATAAAAATAAGCTGCAAAGACAAAAATGTAAACCAAATTAGTATGGTACAAAAAAGCTACAAAATGGTGCCTCGATTTTAAAATAGGTATTTATGTCTATCCAATATCCTAATGATATAAAAAAAATTGTATTAGTATAAAAGAGAATATAAGCGATTGTGTGTGAAATATGAAACATTATTATTATTATTTTTTGGTCCCGTGGTATATACGCTATTTTTTGCACTCCGAATAATTTGAAATCAAAATAATCGAAAAGAAATAAAATCTTGTGATTTTGACAGTGTAAAACAGGCTTCATGAAAAATGCTGTGTAACCATAGTAACGCTGTCATCGAGATCCATTGAAGGGTTCGCCATTTTAAATTTATTTAATAGAAGCTTGAAGATGATGAATATTTTGATGATGAAAGTGAGTAATCGTAGTAAACATTTCCTATGAACATATTTTAACAGGCCATTTTGTAGGTTGCACTTATCTTAGGTGTAGCGGGTGCTTGCAGAGGAAATGAGTTACTTCAATTGTCTATCAACGATGTAACCGATTTGGGTCCATCAATCCTATTTAATATTACAAATACCAAAAATAAAATTGAGAGAAATTTCATTGTCAAGAATTCAGAAAAAAATTCTATCAATTTTGTTGAATTGTGTAGGAAGTACCTATATATGGCCTTACGAAAGGTTGAGACACCTCATTCGCGATTTTTTGTCTGTTTCAAAGACAAGAAATGTACTACTCAGCCAGTCAGAAAAAATACGTTTGGAAAACTACCCCAAAAAATAGCAGCTTTCCTAAATCTACCGGATGCATCTTCATATACGGGACATTGTTTTTGATTGATCAGAGGATAAAAGGTATGAATAAAATGAAAGCGTGCAGTTCTGTTGAAGTCCACGTTAGTAACTGACTTTATTCATATATTGTAATACAAAGTATGCTCCCTAGATGGAGCAGGGTGTACAAAGCTATTACATACATTTGAGATATATTTAACACCCCCACTATCTCAAAATGTTAGACTAACCCTAATTTCTTAACAAACTTACAATGCTTTACAGCCGATAAGTGTTTTGTTAAAATATCTGCTGTCATTTCATCAGTAGGAAGGTACTTTACATTTACTAATTTGTTTGAGATTGCTTCCCTGATAAAATGATGCTTAACATCTATATGTTTAGACTTCTTATGAAATACTGGATTCATCGACAGCTTATTAGCACTTTGATTATCATTAAATATGGTTATACTACTTTCATATTTTATTAATTCAGATAAAATATACTTTAAGTACATCGCCTCCTTGGATGCTTCACATAATGACATATATTCAGCTTCTGTGCTGGAAAGTGCTACTGTTCTTTGCTTATTGCTTTCCCAAGAAATAGCTCCACCTGATAGTGTAAAAACAAGTCCAGTATAAGATTTTCGGTCAATTTTGTTGCCGGCCCAATCGGCATCAGCATAACCCTGTAACTCACAGTCGTCTTTGCTAAATTTTAGTTTTAGCGCCTTAGTCCCTTGTAAATATCTAAGCACCCTTTTTGCACATTTCCAATGTAACTCAGTGTAACAGTTGTTAAACTGACTCAGAAAACTTACTGTATAAGCAATATCTGGACGGGTTAAAACTGCAAGATACATAAGACTACCAATGAGTCTTTGATAAGGCAAGTTTTGATCATTTACACCTTCTACTTTATTAATACAAATGTCAGTGTCCATGGGTGTAGCGACACTTTTACACTCTGACATATTAAATTTTTTCAAAATCTGATCAATGTAATTTTCCTGGTCTAAGGTAATACAATTATTCTCATAATCTCTTGCAATCCTAACGCCCAAACACTGTTTTGCTTCACCAAGATTTTTAATCTTAAATTCTAAACTTAATTGTCTTTCTAAGAAACACTGTTCTTCTGTATCATTTGAAAAAACAAAAAAATCGTCCACATACAAGGCCACTACTGTTAATAAATTTTCTTTCCTTTTTATATACAGGCAAGGTTCAAATTTGGATTTTTTGAAACTCAAATCTAACAAAAAATTATCCACCCTTTTGTTCCAAGCCCTACTTGATTGTTTTAAGCCATAAACTGCCTTTTTTAATTTATATACTTTGTTCTCATGATTCTTTAAAACAAAACCTTCTGGTTGCCTCATGTAGACGCTTTCTTCTAAATAACCATTTAAAAAAGCGGTTTTTACATCTAAATGTATTATATTTAGGTTTAATTTCACAGCTAAAGCTATTAAAAGTCTTAAGGTTGAATGTCTTACCACTGGTGCAAAAGTTTCAGTATAATCTATACCTTCCTTTTGCGTAAAACCTCTGGCAACTAACCTAGCTCTATAGCTTCTTTCACTTTCACTGTTGCACTTAATCTTATATACCCATTTGCACTCAACTATCGTTCCTTCTTCTGGTGGATCTACTAGTTCCCAAGTCTCATTTTCTTCGAACGAACTGATTTCTTCTAGCATCGCTTGCTTCCACTTGTGGCCATCAGGTCTCGAAAGAGCTTCAGAAGTCGTCACTGGGAACTCTTCGATGTCGGTTTCATTGACTGTACTTGTGCTCAAATAAGTTACAAAATCATCAAAAGTTGTTTCCTTTCTCTGTCGTTCTGACCTTCTCGGAACCATTATGTCATTTTCAGGCTCTTGCTCGGGCACATAGTCGCTGTCTTCATCTCTTCCTTCACTGTTGCTTTCTTCTACGTCTTCGACACTTTGTTCTTCAGTTAAAGAGAGTGACTCGTTTTTATCCCCCACTGAATCTGAAAAAACTGCTTTCTCCATTTCGCTTTCTATAACTATACTTGTTTCCTTGGCTTCTTCCATTATAGTTACGTCTCTACTAGTTATGATTTTTTTTGTATCTGGATTATAGCATCTATATCCTTTGGTGTTTTCATCATAACCCACTAAGATGTGCTTAATGGCTTTCTTGTCCCATTTTAACCTATTTGCTTTTGGGACATGTACCATGGCGGTGCTCCCAAATATTCTCAAGTGACCAACGTCAGGTTTCTTCTGTGTCCAAATTTCAAACGGAGTTTTTGAAACACCTGAAGCCATCGAACGATTTTTTAGGTAACACGCCGTATTACAAGCTTCTGCCCAAAAAACTTTATCTAGGTTTTCATCGAATAACAAGCACTTAGCCTTTTCAACAATAATCCGGTTAAAAATTTCAGCCATACCATTTTGCTCTGGCGTATTACTATTTGTCTTCTGGTGCACAATGCCATTATTTTTTAAGAATTTTTCGAACTCCTTACTGCAGTATTCTCCTCCATTGTCTGTCCTTAGTATTTTAATTTGTTTATTCTGTTGTTTCTCAACTAAACGTTTAAAATCTATGAACTTTTCATACGTTTCGTCTTTCGTCTTCAGGAAATATATGAAACACATTCTACTGTAGTCATCAATGAAGGTTAAAAAATATTTGGATCCTCCCAATGACGTTTTTTCCATTGGACCACAAACATCACTGTGTATGACCTCCAATAAACCTCCAGCTCTGTTTCCCTTGCTTGGAAACGGTAAGCGGGTCTGCTTGCCTTCACAACACACAACACAATTATGTTTCTCGATATCTGCCTGTCCTTTGTAACTAAGTCCGTCCACTAATTCACGCATTTTGTTTAAATATCGACTGTTTATGTGACCTAACCGTTGATGCCAAACTTTACCTGTGATAGTTGCTGCTAACAAACTCACATCTTGTTTCTCGATGCTTAGTTTGTAAACATTGTTTTCTAAATTTGCAGTTCCCACTAAAACGTTGTTAGGATTATAAATCTTACAACCCTTTTTATCAAAAATAACTTTATTGCCATTACTGATCAGTTGACCTACAGACAATAGGTTTGTAGTTAAATTTGGAACATATTGTACATTGTTTACGAGAACATTAATAATTTCTTTGTTTATCACTGTCTTTATTTGTACATCACCCGCACATTCAACTGGTATTTTTGTTTTGTTTGCAACCATTATTTCCAATAGGTCTGGTTTTCGTTCATTCGTTAACCACTCCTTCTTTGCAGTTAAATGAACGCTAGCACCACTATCAATGTACCAGTCTGTGTTTTTAAACTGTCCAGTTGTAAACACGGCACTCAATCCAGTATCCAGCTTATTATTTGGGCATTTTGACATGTAATGACCCGATTGTTTACATTTGAAGCAATTAATGTTGCTTTTATCTTTGTTTACATGATTTTCTTTTGGCGATTTACTGGTGCTGCCACCTTTCCACGTCTTTTTGAACTGCTTGTTCCTTTGATTGTAATTTGCTGCAAAAGCACTTGCACTGCTACTGCTGCCATCTGCTTGCATGTCTAACAATTTCGTTTTTATGGAATCTGTCGTAATGCTAATTCCGGAGTGCTCCACCGCCATTATCATTGGCGCAAACCTTTCTGGTAGCCCCGCTAGTAGCAAAGACCCGATCCACTCTTCATCAATTTTGAAGCCGGTTCTACGTAATTTTTGCGACGTTTCGACAACTTGATTCACGTACGATTCCATGGAGTCATGATTTTCTAATCGTGCAGATATCAGGGTTCGCAATAACCCAATCTTTCTTGTAAAACCACTATCATCGTATAAGTTTTTTAGTTTCGTCCAAACTTCATTTGCTGTTTTCGCATCTTTCACGTGCGGAAACAATGATGGATCCACTGTTAAAACTAACTTAGCTTTTGCCTTCTTAATCAACACGGAATCAGTTTCAGTACCTTCAATGCATTTGTCCAAGCCTTCAAGTATAAATACGTTTTCAACTGCAAACACCCACTCGTCATAATTATCACGCCCCAATAGTTTTGAGATCCGAAAATGGATCTCGGCTTTTCAAAATGATCTCACCTTGGCTAACATTTAACTGAAAATGATCTCACCTTTCCCTTTTATAAATATATATATATATATATATATATATATATATATATATATATATATATATATATATATATATATATATATATATATATATATATATATATATATATATATATATATATATATATATATATATATATATATATATATATATATATATATATATATATATATATATATATATATATATATATATATATATATATATATATATATATATATATATATATATATATATATATATATATATATATATATATATATATATATATATATATATATATATATATATATATATATATATATATATATATATATATATATATATATATATATATATATATATATATATATATATATATATATATATATATATATATATATATATATATATATATATATATATATATATATATATATATTTTATGCTGTGTGTTCTAATTCAAAAATTTATTTATTAACTTAAAATTAAAAATTATTACTAATTTTTTTTATTACTTAAAAAAGTATGAGATTTTGTTAAAGTATGAGATATTCTTCGTGGTCTTGTAATTCATTGAAGTTTATTTATATCGACGGTAATGCAGTGGTAATCTTGATTTCTTGTATTTCTTTTTGGTTAAATGCAGTTGAAGTAGCATTGAGATTTTCCAGGATACTATTCCTAGAATAGAATTATTTATATTAGTAAAACTTGACTAAAAAAAAATTATAGCATATATAAAACATGCTAAGGCAATTTAATATTGACGCAAACTATAAATAATTTAACTTGAATTAATTTATTTATCAATAATAAAATCGTTTGTGTAAAAATATGAGTCGAACTGTGTATAATATTAAAGGGTAATCCTTATTTGAGATGTTATTGGTTGAAAAGTGTGTTTTTAAAATGAATAAGTGAATTAAAATAAAAAAAAATTTTATTTTTAGAAAATTATTTTGACGCACCGTGTATAATTTTAATTTAGAATTAATTTAATTAAGGTGTTTATTGAGTTAATTTAATTTAGTTTGATTAGATAACCTAATTGTTTATTTAGATTTAAAACAAACCGGATACATTACTTTTGAGTATGTCGGTATATAAAATATTGTAATGTAAATAGTTTTCTGTAATTTAGGTCAAGGTTGTAAGAATTTGCCAGACGGTTTTTGTATAAACTATAGTCACAGATAAAAGTGATAAGAAGTCAATGACCTCATATAAATTACTTGTAAACCTAGGGTTTATGTTAATTAAGGAATGTAACTATGGTTTTAAATTAATGAATAATTAATTGATAATTATTAATGCTAATAAGCTGGTATTGTTTAATTTATGTGCTTTTATAAATATGAAAAAAATATGTTAATTTTAAAATTTTAAGAAAAATTTTCTTCATTGAATGTACCTGTCATACGTTGATTTATGTTTGAATCGCGTATTTAAAATAGTTGTATTCCAGTTAATCTGGGATAATGACATTTATGTAATAAGTTGAATAAGGGTGAAATTTAGATTAGATTGTAAGGTTTCGTAGCTATCTTGTAAAAACAATAGAATTTTAATTGTTTCCGGTGTTATCGTTATGTAAAGGATACTTAAGGGTGATATTTGTATAATTTGATATATTTGGAAATTTAGTCTGGGGGTTCGAGATTAAATTTTTCAAGAGAGCTTCCGGTAAGAATTTGCATAGCGTGGGTGCGTTAATGTTTAGCTCCCAAATTTTTGATAATGTAACTAGAAATTTTAATGTGAACAAAATAAATTGTTGTTATAAGTGACAGTAATAAGGTGTTTTATTATTTAAAGAAAGTTGAGAAAAATCCGTTGAAGAATATAAAAGTTATTGGAAGATTAAAAAGTGAAATTGTGAAGCGTCCTTTCTTTATTGTAAAAATATTAATTTGTGCAAGTATTAAATATTCCAATGGGAAACTAAATTAAAATCTAACTATAATAACCAGTGATCCAAGTAATTAAAGAACAATTTGAAAGTTTCTTCGACAAATAAATTCAATAAATTATAAATTGATAAAAAATGGCGTACCTGAGCACCATCTTATGATAAAAAATAGTTCTGCGAATTTCCGGTTTTTGAGGTGGAGAAATACATCTTGTTGTCAATCGTGCAGATTTGTATTTGACAGATAATATGGAATTAATCTTCTTCATGTGATATAATAATAAATCTGTAATAATAAAAGTTGAACAGTTATAATTAAAAATAAAAATGCTAAAAATAAATGAAAAATTAAAGTAATTATAAATTGAAAAATATAATTTCTAATAAAAAAAGGGAATTACATACCTGAGAAAAACTGTTATTGAAGATTTTGCTGGAGAACTCATGGTTTAGTATTATCGGACAGGCAGCGTTAGGACAGCACACATCATACCGTGCACAAGCACATCACAGACAGGAAAGAAAAATTGGTTGTATGAGTTAGCTACCATTCAAATACGTGGAAGCGCACGCATCAAAGATTCCGAACTTCAAAGATGAACATTGTAAAAAGATAAGTAATAATTTTCGTGGTGTTTCAATAAAAAAAATTTGTTTTATTTATTATAAATGTACAGAGATGTTTTAAATAATTTTTTATGGTGATGTATTTGCGTGTAAATGTAGTAGGTGGTATTCTGGAAATCTGCAATTCATTTTTTTTAAATAACCCATCGACAATAGTGAAGCTACATGATGTTCAAGAATTTAAAATTATCCCTGAGATTGAGTACAAGATGAATTTATGTCAATCAATTATTTACATGTCAAAATTTTAATAAGAGTCTCTTGTTTTAAAATAAAATTCCCATGCTTATAAATTTATTTGAAATTTATTTTTTTATGAAAATGCTTAAAACTAAATTAAAACAC
The DNA here is from genome assembly GCA_958336395.1 of Ctenicera cuprea. Taxonomy (NCBI): domain Eukaryota; kingdom Metazoa; phylum Arthropoda; class Insecta; order Coleoptera; family Elateridae; genus Ctenicera; species Ctenicera cuprea. Next base: position 55,407 of record CATVIB010000003.1, read on the forward strand.
ACAGCATTTAATTATATTAATTTTATTACTGAGCTAGCAAATGTGGGTCAAAAATAAATAATAATTCAAAGTTTACAAAATTTATGATTTTTCAAATGTTTGGAATTTTTAAAAAAAATTAAAAAAAGAATTTTTCAAAATTCTTATTTCACAGCATAATTTATGACGATTCCAACGTGGGGCTATTTAATTTTATTTAAGAATTTAATTTTTAATAAGAATTTTAAATATTCTTATTACATAGCATAATTTATGGCTCATCAACGTGGGGCTATTTATATTTATTTTTCTATTAAAAACTTTAAATTAATTAATTATCTTAAAATTATGAAAATGTCTGGATATTTTCAAATACCCAGATACACAGCATAATTTATGATCGTACCAACGTGGGGCTTTTTAGCAATTAATTTTATTCAAAAATTTAAAAGTAGTATGAATTTCCAAAATTCATATTACATAGCATAATTTATATTCGCCCAACGTGGGGCTATTTAATATTTTATATTAATTTGAAATTTAAATTGTAAATGAATTTTTATTCATTTACACAGCATAATTTATGTCGCCAGGCAACGTGGGGCTCGATTGGGTTATTTATGTACAATTAAAGGGTAATATTTTTTTATAAATAAAGTTGAGGATTATTTGAATAATTTTTGGGGTTATGAAATAATTTATGTGGGGTAAATGAAAACATTCTGGGACAACAGCGATTTAAGTAATAAAAAAGGAGAAGATTTCCAAGTAGTTAAAAAGAAAAAGAGGAGTAGGAGTAAGAAATCTAAAATGGAACCAGAAAAGAAAATAGAAGAAGAACAAGATGTTGAGAAGGAAGAAGAAGAAGGTGCTGCAAGCACAAGTAAGAGTAGTAAGGAGGGAGAAAGTTCAAAATTAGAATACATGATAATGAATATGATGAAGGAGATGAGAGAGAATAGTGAAAAAACTAATAAAAAAATTGAGGAGAGTAGGGAAGAAATGAAGAGGGAAATAAAAGAGAGTAGGGAAGAAATAAAGAAAATAGAAGTAAATTACAGTAATCATGGAAATGTGGAAGAAATAACTAAAGAATTAGAACAACAAGTTGAGACAGATCATGTGGAGATAAATAAAGAAATAAATAAAGAATTAGTACAAGAAGACAAGAAGTGGAGACAGGTCATGTAGAGATAAATAAAGAATTAAATAAAGAATTAAATGTTGAAGCAGAAAATAAATGGAATAATACAGAGAAGAATGATTTAATTAATTTACCATCAATACGACTTAGATTGAATAATATTGAATTTGTTACTATTATAGATATGGGGGTTGATTTATCACTTATAAGTGAAGACGTCGTCGTTAATAATTATGAATTATTGGAGAATAATATTGTAATATTTGGGGGGTTTAATCTAATAGATGAAAATAAAATGAAGTTTGGTCGTATTGAGGAAAGGTTGGATTGTGATTTAAGTATCAATGAAGTAAAAATATCTGCAAAACTATTAATTGTTCCGGACATGATTGTTGACATGGTGCTTGGAAGCGATTTTTTAGAATATCATAAAATGAGTATTGAAGAGGATTGTCTAATTTATAAAAACATCAAATTTCCATTTTTAAACAAAGAACAGAGTAATAATTGTAAAATTAATGAAATGAAGGAAGAATTACCCGAAATCAATGAAGTGTGTTTAAATTTTAAAAAGTGTACAGAATCATCCTCAAAGATTAATAAAGAAGAAAAGGAGTGTGAAACCCTAATTTATCCAGAGGGGGATAAAACAGAAGTTCATATACAACAGAAAAATTTCCCGAAAGAAGAACCAGACTTGGAAGAAGCATTAAATGAAAATGAAATTAAATTAACTGAAAGTAAATATGAAATAAAGAATACAAATGGTGATGAAATAAATAAAGCAGAATTGAATAAATATGAAATAAAAAATAGTAATATTGTTAATGACATGAACAAGTATAAAGAGCTTGAAATAAGTAAAGATAAAGATCAAATAGAGAATAACGTAAAGGAAAAGGAAGAATTTTCAGAAAATAAAATTTATTCGTGGATAGAGAATAAAGAGGAAACCAAAATAAAATCTTCAAAATATAAAAATAATCAAATTTCTTTTAAAAATAGGAAAGTGAAAATAAAATATTCAAAATACAAAATGTATTTAATATTATTTGAAAATCAGCCAAAAGTAAAATTAAAATCTACAAATTATAAAAATTATCCGATATCAGTAATAAATAAAATAATTACTAAAATGAAAATTTTAAATAATATAAAGTACTTGAAGAGTATTAAAAATAATACGAAATTTAAAATGAAATTTTTAATGAATACAAAGTATTTGGAGAATTTTAAACATAAGACTAAATTTAAATTAAAATTAAAAAATGATAAAATATATCCAGAGAATTTTGAAAATAAAACAAAAGTTAAAATAAAATGGTTAAATAATAAAAAGCGTCCAAACAAATTTAAACATAAAGCGAAAATTAAATTAAAATATTTAAATAATAAGAAGGATCCTGGGAAATTAAAATACAAGAAGAAAGTTAAAATGAAATTAATAAACAATGGAAAGTATCCGGATACCTGCAGAAACAAAAAGAAGGTGAAAATGAAAATTTCAAATAATAAAATTAATGCGAAGGCCTTGGAAAATAAAAAGAAGGTCAAGATGAAATTTAGAAATTACATGAAAGAGCCTGCGCAATTTAAAATTAAAAAGAGGGTGAAAATGAAAGAATTTTTAGATAAAGGCAGGATAGGAGTTAGAGGGGGATATTGTTTATTTTTATTTAAGAATGCTAAGAGGATTTTTGGGGATTTTAAATTATTATCGGAAATTTACTCCAGGATTAACAGATAAAATATTAATTTTGACTGAAATTGTTAGAAGGGGGAGAGTGATTTTTTTTGTTAATTTTTGCAAAATTTGCAATTTTTATAATTAGGGGTTTTCAAATTTTGAAAAATTAAAGGGGGATTTATGCTGTGTGTTCTAATTCAAAAATTTATTTATTAACTTAAAATTAAAAATTATTACTAATTTTTTTTATTACTTAAAAAAGTATGAGATTTTGTTAAAGTATGAGATATTCTTCGTGGTCTTGTAATTCATTGAAGTTTATTTATATCGACGGTAATGCAGTGGTAATCTTGATTTCTTGTATTTCTTTTTGGTTAAATGCAGTTGAAGTAGCATTGAGATTTTCCAGGATACTATTCCTAGAATAGAATTATTTATATTAGTAAAACTTGACTAAAAAAAAATTATAGCATATATAAAACATGCTAAGGCAATTTAATATTGACGCAAACTATAAATAATTTAACTTGAATTAATTTATTTATCAATAATAAAATCGTTTGTGTAAAAATATGAGTCGAACTGTGTATAATATTAAAGGGTAATCCTTATTTGAGATGTTATTGGTTGAAAAGTGTGTTTTTAAAATGAATAAGTGAATTAAAATAAAAAAAAATTTTATTTTTAGAAAATTATTTTGACGCACCGTGTATAATTTTAATTTAGAATTAATTTAATTAAGGTGTTTATTGAGTTAATTTAATTTAGTTTGATTAGATAACCTAATTGTTTATTTAGATTTAAAACAAACCGGATACATTACTTTTGAGTATGTCGGTATATAAAATATTGTAATGTAAATAGTTTTCTGTAATTTAGGTCAAGGTTGTAAGAATTTGCCAGACGGTTTTTGTATAAACTATAGTCACAGATAAAAGTGATAAGAAGTCAATGACCTCATATAAATTACTTGTAAACCTAGGGTTTATGTTAATTAAGGAATGTAACTATGGTTTTAAATTAATGAATAATTAATTGATAATTATTAATGCTAATAAGCTGGTATTGTTTAATTTATGTGCTTTTATAAATATGAAAAAAATATGTTAATTTTAAAATTTTAAGAAAAATTTTCTTCATTGAATGTACCTGTCATACGTTGATTTATGTTTGAATCGCGTATTTAAAATAGTTGTATTCCAGTTAATCTGGGATAATGACATTTATGTAATAAGTTGAATAAGGGTGAAATTTAGATTAGATTGTAAGGTTTCGTAGCTATCTTGTAAAAACAATAGAATTTTAATTGTTTCCGGTGTTATCGTTATGTAAAGGATACTTAAGGGTGATATTTGTATAATTTGATATATTTGGAAATTTAGTCTGGGGGTTCGAGATTAAATTTTTCAAGAGAGCTTCCGGTAAGAATTTGCATAGCGTGGGTGCGTTAATGTTTAGCTCCCAAATTTTTGATAATGTAACTAGAAATTTTAATGTGAACAAAATAAATTGTTGTTATAAGTGACAGTAATAAGGTGTTTTATTATTTAAAGAAAGTTGAGAAAAATCCGTTGAAGAATATAAAAGTTATTGGAAGATTAAAAAGTGAAATTGTGAAGCGTCCTTTCTTTATTGTAAAAATATTAATTTGTGCAAGTATTAAATATTCCAATGGGAAACTAAATTAAAATCTAACTATAATAACCAGTGATCCAAGTAATTAAAGAACAATTTGAAAGTTCGACAAATAAATTCAATAAATTATAAATTGATAAAAAATGGCGTACCTGAGCACCATCTTATGATAAAAAATAGTTCTGCGAATTTCCGGTTTTTGAGGTGGAGAAATACATCTTGTTGTCAATCGTGCAGATTTGTATTTGACAGATAATATGGAATTAATCTTCTTCATGTGATATAATAATAAATCTGTAATAATAAAAGTTGAACAGTTATAATTAAAAATAAAAATGCTAAAAATAAATGAAAAATTAAAGTAATTATAAATTGAAAAATATAATTTCTAATAAAAAAAGGGAATTACATACCTGAGAAAAACTGTTATTGAAGATTTTGCTGGAGAACTCATGGTTTAGTATTATCGGACAGGCAGCGTTAGGACAGCACACATCATACCGTGCACAAGCACATCACAGACAGGAAAGAAAAATTGGTTGTATGAGTTAGCTACCATTCAAATACGTGGAAGCGCACGCATCAAAGATTCCGAACTTCAAAGATGAACATTGTAAAAAGATAAGTAATAATTTTCGTGGTGTTTCAATAAAAAAAATTTGTTTTATTTATTATAAATGTACAGAGATGTTTTAAATATTATTTTATGGTGATGTATTTGCGTGTAAATGTAGTAGGTGGTATTCTGGAAATCTGCAATTCATTTTTTTTAAATAACCCATCGACAATAGTGAAGCTACATGATGTTCAAGAATTTAAAATTATCCCTGAGATTGAGTACAAGATGAATTTATGTCAATCAATTATTTACATGTCAAAATTTTAATAAGAGTCTCTTGTTTTAAAATAAAATTCCCATGCTTATAAATTTATTTGAAATTTATTTTTTTATGAAAATGCTTAAAACTAAATTAAAACACACAGCATTTAATTATATTAATTTTATTACTGAGCTAGCAAATGTGGGTCAAAAATAAATAATAATTCAAAGTTTACAAAATTTATGATTTTTCAAATGTTTGGAATTTTTAAAAAAAATTAAAAAAAGAATTTTTCAAAATTCTTATTTCACAGCATAATTTATGACGATTCCAACGTGGGGCTATTTAATTTTATTTAAGAATTTAATTTGTAATATGAATTTTTATAATTCATATTCCACAGCAATATATATATATATATATATATATATATATATATATATATATATATATATATATATATATATATATATATATATATATATATATATATATATATATATATATATATATATATATATATATATATATATATATATATATATATATATATATATATATATATATATATATATATATATATATATATATATATATATATATATATATATATATATATATATATATATATATATATATATATATATATATATATATATATATATATATATATATATATATATATATATATATATATATATATATATATATATATATATATATATATATATATATATATATATATATATATATATATATATATATATATATATATATATATATATATATATATATATATATATATATATATATATATATATATATTTTCTATACAAGTCGAGATCATTTTGTTACATATAATGTATAAGTCGAGATCCGTTTTGCAAGTCGAGATCCGATTTCGGACCTCGACTTGAATTTGTGTGTATATCGGGTTCTTTGACCTTATCAGTATGGTAGGAGTCTAAATTTAGATTTTTTGCTGGACCTCATTTTGCCGGTTTTTATCAATTTATATACAGAAATAGTTCCTAGGAGCTCGCTGAAGGGGGCGCTTAAGTGCCTGGTTTGTATATAATCACAATAGATATGCTATGGTTAATCCGAGATCCTGCATTGTCGGCAACGTCGCGGATCTCAACTTTGTTAAATTGTATTTATATATTATTCGTTTATTTACATTTATTTAATATATTGTGTATACTGTGTCCCTTTTAACGTTATAACATTTTAACTCAATATATCAGCCGAACTATAAGACATAGAAGACTGATTCGATCGGAAGGTTATAGGGTTGTCTTCAAAGTTTTGTTTAACCTATTTGAAATTGTATGTGAAAACGAAAAGCAAGTGAATGAAAATATCAGTTAGGCTAAAGATGGGTAACAAACAAAATTGAATTTATCCAAAAAGTGTTTTTATTCAGAGAATTAGTTATATCACAATTAATAAATAAAGAGGCGGTATTATGACGTTCACTTATTTTTACTTTCCCATACTTCTACTGAAGTAAAGAAAGTTATAATTTCATGCAAACTTTCGAATTTCAAATTTTAACGGAAATACTCGTTCTGGGGTCCAAGAAACCCAAAAAAGTGGTTTAAAAAAAGTCTGTCTGTGGGTGGGTGCGTTTGTTTCCTTATATCTCTGGAACCCCTTTCCTGATTTTTATAAGATTTAGTACGTGAAAGTTTTCTAGTTGCAGGTAATTTTTTGTAAGGTCGTTAATCGGAATCGGAACCGAAAACGGAAATTAGACCTGTTTTTTCTATAGATTATTTTCTGAACACTTTTTTCAAAATATGTCCACACCAATTTTCTAAAACTTTCTGAGCCGATAGACCTTGCAATGAACTACACATTTGTTTTATTACTAATTTCTCAAATTTTACTCTAACACCCTATACGAATTGTCAAAAAATTTGAAATCGATTAATTTGTTATTTGAAACTTTAAACATTAAACAGTTCAATAGACCATTTAAATAGTTTATTAGCAATAACAATAATATTTAAATATATGAAAAATTAAGAAAAGAAAAGATACTTTTTATTATCAACAACGCGTTTTCCGAAAGTTACGTGATCAATTAGCTCTAATAAAAAATGTTTTTCATTCTGTTCTGTGCATATTTTTGATAACTTTAGGTGGGTAGTTCCAATAAACAGAACAGGAACTGGAAACGGAAATTAGACCTGTTTTTTTGGTATAGATTAGTTTCTGAACACTTTTTAGAAATTTTGAATACATAACGTTGTAGTGCATCTAAAGACAAATCAAATCCTTTTTCTAAATGCTTTATCTCCAAAATGAATACCGCTACGAATTTTTGAAAATTTTAAATTTTAATGACCGATTACTTAACAACAAAATATCCAATCAATACAAATTGTCATATTATTTGATAGCATTTAATAAGTATAATCAAGTGATGTAATAGTTATTTATATCCTCTTGACTTATTAAAAGCTCCTTTACTGTTGTCTGAACTGACTCAGTAAATGAGTCTTTACAGGCCAGGTGCCTGTCATGGCGAACGTCCTTTATTAACCACTAACATTACATTTCGGCCGCGTTTGTTTCAAACAATAACAACTCAACATTCCATAGTTACCACAACACACTATATTTCTATGACTGTAATTTCAAATAAAATTTCTGAAGTTAATTTTTAGGATTTTCAGCAAGAGGAAATAGAACTTGTACGCGACTCGCTTGCAATTAGCCTTTACTGGGGCTCACCGGATTGCAAACTTTCCGGCTTCCCCATAAAGACTAATTTTCAAGGCTTGCCACGTAAATAACTATTATGTTACTAGTGGGATAAAGGCATTATTATAAACACGAGTTTGAAAGTTGCATGAGGAGGTCGTAGACCGAGTTGTGTAATCAAACGAGTGCCATAATAATGCATTATCCCAAGTGTGACATATAAAATTTTATCAACGACTAATTACAATTTGTTAAAAATCGAATTTTTTTGCTTGAAATGATATTTGACATTTAGTATTAATTTATTTGCAAACATCAAGTCACTTTTAAAATACTTTTGTTTTAAAATCAAAAGAACGAAATAGATTCGATTGTTGTTGAATCCATTATCTCACTAGTGAGATAATAAACTTCATTACCTAACGCAAATGAATGACATAATAAATCCATATCCAAGCAGTCGTAGATAAAAATATTTTGAGAAATACGAAAATTGTAAATATAATAATTTATAAAAATTTTGGACTTTGGATTTTTCAAAAAATTACTCTTTAAAAACTGCCCACGCCATTTTCTTTAACTTCCTGAGTCGATAAAGCTTGCAATGAACTACAAATTTGCTTGTTACTAATCTCCCAAATTTTACTCTGACGCTCTTCAGGAATTTTTGAAAATTTTGAAATCTACGTGTTTTCCGGAAGTTGCGTGATTTTAACAGCGCATATCAATTAGCTCTAATAAAAAATAATATTTTTCTTTTCAGTCTTTGCATATTTTTGATAAACTCTATAAATAAAGTTATTGCAACCACTTTTAATCCGAGGTCGTGAGCGCATTACTAAAACCTATAGCGTTTACGTAGTCGACAAGCGCGTCACGATGTAACGTAACCAACGCCAACGCCTTGGGTATGAAGCGGGCGGCTTGTACCGGCTGGAGATGACTAGATGAAAATTTCAATAACTTCTTGACGCGAGAATATTTAAAACGTAAAAAGTTTGGGAAAGCATCAGCGACCTGTTTCGCCCATTTTTACGTATAGCTAAAGGTATTGTGATCGTCTTCCATATTTTGGAGCAAACTTGACTCTTCATCGAAGTTTTTGTCGATTTGGACTTATTCACGGATGTACGAGATACGCTTAATAGAATGTATGACAAACACTTTGCACCAAACGTTTTTAATAATAAGCACGTTTTAGGGCTTTGGGAGACCAATAAATCGTGCTGCAGTGATGTGTATGTGTGTGTATCCACTTTACAACCCTTAACCCATGCTACCTATTGTAGGTTTAACGAATAGGCCACGCTGGGATGAAACCGCAACAAAACGAGGTTCTGTCAAAACTTCATTGTAGGCCCATTAAAAAGAGAAGCTCATATTCGTATTTTATGCATGTCAAATAGCTGACGTGCCAAGCGCGATCTTTATTCCATCGATTTTTTTTATAAATTTGCGAATTTTGGTTTGTTAAATGGCACTGAAAACAACTTCAACTTGTAATTGAAAAAAATCCTATATGAGATTTCCTTTTGGTCGTTTACCTGAACAGTTCCGTTCGGTAACCACCAATAAAAACAACCTTAAAATTAATAAATTAATATTAAGACTTCAACAGATAAACATTGTTTGCAAGTAGAAAATACCAGATATCATAAAACCAGATGACTGCTTCAAAAATGGAGGGGGGGGGTGCTCCAATATAAGCGCATTAAAAAGAAAGGCCAGATTCGTTTTCTACACCTGTCAACAGTCTATATGTGCAAGCACCCCTTCCACCCCCAGTAGCTCCCCTCGATTTTTAACGTTAGTTCAAAAATGTTCGAATTTTAGTTTCAAAAACGACAAGAACGTGTTAAATGCTACAAGAAATAACTTTCCGTTGAGAAAATGCCCCTAGGAGATTTACTTTTGGTCGTTCACCTAAGCAGTTTCCCTGAGTGCCCAAAGAAAACCACTACTTTGTCAAAATAAATTATCAAATTTTTCAAAATTTTTAATATTGTTTAGATTTTAAAATTTGCATATTGATCAAATTTTCAAGATATTCAAAATCTAAAAAATTTTAAAATTTTAGGAATCTTTAAAATTTTCAATTTTTTTAATTTTTGACGTGATCCTTTACACCGAGTGTTCATTTAACTTTCAGCTCTAGTTATATATGGAAATTTAAGTCATGACTTTGATTAATTTACACAAACAGAATTAATTAAAATGTCAAATTTATGTACTGTCAGTAGTCAACATCTTAGTATTTTTATTAAAAATGGTTTATACTAGCACAAAAAGCTTTTATTGTTGAGGCATGCTTTTGTACATGTCAAATAGTTAATGGCGAAAACCAATTTTCAATTCCGGAGTGTATGGCAGCATTTCACGAGAGATTTACAGAAGTGGCAGTCGAGTACAAACAGTTTGTAAATATTTTGAACCATTCTGTGGATTTATTCAGAGAAACTGGTTGTGTAACTAAAAGTTAAGGTAGTGGGTCGACCTAGAATGAGAAATAATTATAAACGCACCTATGATATCAACCCATAGGTTAACACAGCAAACAGACCTCTCCTATGGTACATGCCACAGCATTTTAAAAAAGGATCTGTATATGCATGCGTATCGTTTAACTGCAGTACAAGAGCTGCGGCCCCCAGATTTTGCAAAACGAGTAGAATTTTGCCGCTGGTTTTTCGCAAACATCAATGATAACGAAATGCTAAATAAAACCTTCTTGTGATTGCAAAGTTTTAGTTACTAATAATTCGTAGTTTCGTTGAACTGTTTTGCACATCCAATAATAATAATAAAGTTGCGTTTTGTTCCCATATACACAACATTTTATTTAACATAACATTTAATAACATTATTTCAGGTTTAAAAGTTTTAAGTAGAATTCTGGCGCGCAGATTTGAAGTTGAAATGCAAAACATTGTTTGTGTGAATGAATCAGTCATGGCTTAAATTTCCATAGATAACTAGAGCTAAAATTTAATTGATCACTCTGTAGTAGGGTTGATATGTATAAGATAATCAATTTTAGATTTTTTTACATTTCAAAACTTTTTTAAATTTCTAAATTTTTGTAGAAATTCAAAATTTCCCAAATCATAAATTTTTAACAATTCCAATTATTTTTAATTTTTTCTAAATTTTTCAAAATTTTTTAATTTCAAAATTTTCAAATTTTGTAAATCTTGAAAAACGTTTAAAAATTTTGATGCCAAGATTTTAAAAATTTGCACATTTTAAATTTTTGAAATTTTTCGATATTTTAAAATTTTTCACAATTCTTTTATATTCCACATGTCAAATGCATTTTGTGGATACCCGATATTTTAATTTTTATAATATTAGACAGATATTTAAATTAAAGATTTTGATTATCTGGTAAACATGTTTATTTCAATGCCATATCTAAGTGAATATTTGAACAAAGAAATATAAAATATTAATACAAAAATATGATCCATTAATATAAAGATATGCCACTTTACATCCTTTAAATCAGAAACAGTAGGCAATTACGAAAAAGAACAATATAGTTATGACAAAAAATAATTATTTATAGGACAAGTGAGCAAAGTGGAACTTTTTTTGATCGAGCAGAAGTTTAAATCACGAGCGTCAGCGAGTGATATACATCTGCGAAATCAAAAAAAAACACTTTAGTCATGTGTTCTATATAAAATTTTATCTACAACAGAATAATATGTACAATTTTCAAAAATATTTAAATTATTGACGTTTTAAAAAATTTTGACGTTTTAAAAATGAAAGCATTGCATCACAATGCCTTTGAAACAAAACATAAAATTGCTGACTTTACTAATCGCAACTTGCATCGCATTACTTTGAAAACGAAAAAAATATATAAAATGAGGTAATGTCACCTAGAGAGTAAAGTGGTCACTTTACTCACTGTTTTAGATAAAACTTATTATTTGATTAGCTGGTAAACGTGTTTATTTCAATGTTATATTTAGGTGAATATTTGAACAAAAAAATATAAAAATAATACAAGAATAAAATATCGGTAGATCGAGCTGGCTAGTCGAGGAGGAGCAATCGACTGGCCAGCTCGATCTCCCGATTTGACACGTTTAGACTTCATTCTATCGTGATACCCGGAGAACAAAGTCTACACTCGAAGGCCGAACAATATAAAAGATCTACAAAACGAAATCCAGCAAGAGGTGGCGCAAATAAATATAAATACTGCTATCAGAGAATTTGCTGAACGCATCGGTAGAAGGGGAATAATGTCTGAAATCGAGAAATTTTGCACGGGAGTTACATGAGCCTCATTACTGTTTTTAACGTATACATTTGGAAGGATTTCTTAAATACCATACCGTTTTTGTGTTCATAATTATACAATAATTAAATAGTTATTTAGAATTACATGGTTATTTAGTAGAGGGTGCAAATAAACCGATTTATCTCATTAAAGTCGGATTTATTGGATTTAAATCGATTTTTTAATTTAAACTGTTTTCTTTTCATGTAATGAAAATGAAAGTAGCTGGTTACTTGCAAAAACTAATAATGTATAGTAATAATGTGTCTTTGTTCAAATGATTTAATAACAAGAGTAATGTAATGTTTGACATACACATATTATGTATCTTATTTTTTTAATTCGAATTATTTTTTTCAAAGAAATCGTAGTCACATTTAAGCAACTCTAAGGTTTTTTTCTACTGATGCTGACTGCTTAGCAGTCGAAATAATGTACATTTAGAGTACAAAAGTTCTTGTGAGAACTAAAGGGTTTTGAATTTTCTTTATTTGAATTTTCTCACAGTTGCTCATTTATATTTATTTAAATCAATTTTAGATTTTCAAAATTTCATAGAGAATGTCACAGTGGAATAATTATGGCATTCAGCAAAACAAAAACATAATTGTAGCTTATGTTCGGCTCTATAAGAGTAAAAAGGTTTTTAAAAAATTGAATGGCCAGTTTTCGAGAAATATTATTTTGAAAGTTTCTAAAATGTGGAATTTACTTTTTGTACAGTATCCCCACCAAATAGAAAATTTTCTAAAAACTAACACAATATTTTGGTTCTACTAGTCATGATGAGTAATTATTCTGCTCAAGCAGAAGTTACTTATCATTTCCCGTTTAATAAATAAAGGGACATTTTCGATTTTCAAAACAAATAAATTGTAGCTCATCCTTAGCTTTACAAGCCCACGCAGTTTAAAAAAAAGTTTTTGAGAAATTTTTTAATTTTTAAAATCTTCTTGCACGTAGTAATACTACACTTCCTTAGGACTATTACCATGAAAAATACCAGCCTGATGAATTTTTTTAGTCTTCTAAGCGATACTATCAATATAATTCCTTTTAAATTCTTGAAATTGTGCGTAATTATCAATATAAGTCTGTTTTTAGTCTCAGTGTTCTTGTTCTGTTTCAAAATGATGCACATTATTTACAGCGCAGTTTACGATGAAATAAAATTACCTGTTACCATGCCATCAATATGACAAAATAATCGAATGGGTGTTTTTTAAATCACAAATTTAAGTAATAACACTCAGTATATTACATAAGTAGAATGTTATAAACTAATCTAAATAAATATTTTACAATGAGAAAATCACATTAAAAATAAAATAATACAAGTGTCCAGTTTTTGGTGTCAGATTTTCCACGTCATGCATAAAACAATGATATCTATTGTAGGAGGCTTGGCAACATCGGCGGATCTCATCTGTACTAAATGTTACCTATATACAACCTAAGGATCTCATCTTACCACGTTTTATAAAAGATCTCTACTTGTTAGGAATATTGTATGTATATGCAAAACGAAAAATTTGTTACCCCTCTTTTGATGCCTTTGATAAGAATGCATTTTTAAAGCTTTTCTTTAAATTATTTTTCTAAAATACTGATTCCTTCAAGTGGATCTCGGGTTGTCCATAAAATAAAAGGATCTCGACTTGTTTAAAAAACGTATATATATATATATATATATATATATATATATATATATATATATATATATTGCTGTGTGTTCTAATTCAAAAATTTATTTTTAATATTTGAATAAAACCATTCCGAGAAAGCTATATTTTGTTTTCGTTATGTTGATGACATTTTAGCATGTTTTGATAGTTTATTTGAGTTAATCAATGAAATATTAATTTTAGAGAAATTTCGATTATTAAACAAATTGCATACAATAATGGTTATAATACTCAACTTATTAATACGAAAGATTGTAAATTAGCTATTCAGAAACTTTACTTCATCAGATAAAATGAAATACGCGTCAATTCTATATTTGGCAATAAATCAGAACAAATTGCCAAAATTATAAACAAAACAAATAAATGTTAAATAACTTTTAAAACAACAAAAAACATTTTAAACACTTTGTTTAATGCTAAAGAAAGAACGGACAATTAACTGAAATCAGGCATTCACAAATTAAATTGTTCGCACTGTAATTCGGTTTATATAAAACAAACAATTAAGAATTTTAATATTAGGTACAAGGAACACGTACGCTGTTACAGACATAAACACCCTCATAAACCCAATTACGCTAAATACTTATTAGAACACAATCATTCAATGACATCTAGTAACACTATAAAATGTTTACACTTTTGTAATGATAAACTTAAGTTAGATATACTAGAAGCAGTTGAAACTCACAAACATTTTAAATTGGTACCTTTAATGAATGAGCAAATTGATCTCTTAAACTCACCATTATTGGTTAATTTGGAATGAGAAATCAAGTCATCTCGACTCAGGTATAGAACACCAAGATCAAGTTATGATGATTTCTTGTTCCTATTGCAACACCGACTGTTTACTTTTTATCTTGCCTCTGAAAATGACTTGTCAATATGCCGAAATACGTATAAGGCTAAAATAAAAAAAACCTGTTTAAGTTAAAAATTGTTTTTTACAATAAACGTGTGGATTAGCTTAAACAAATTATTAAAGAAACAGCGGTTGCAACATGCAGTGTTGATAAAAATTATAATTTCCTGAGTGTATTAAGGGTGGTGCAGAGTCCTCCAGCACCTCCCTATGAGGATGTAATTTTTAAATTAAAAATGACAAAAAAGTGAAATTCACAATTAAAAAATATTCATAAATTAGAGCAGATTAAAGAAAATGTAATTAATTATTCACTATTATAAATTAAGATCAGTAATGAAGCGATTGATGTTTATTTTAATTTTAATTAATTCACTGTTATATTTAACAACACAGGGTCAGTTCGCTAAGATAAATCAGCTTGCTATCAGAGTTATTTAAAATATTTAAAAAACTAATATGCAGGGACAGATTGTATCAGACGATTCTTCTATGTACCTGGTGCGCCCAAAGTATTTAATACAGGCTGTAATGTTTTTGTTATTACTTTTATCAAAATATGATTAAATGACTATACCATCATGCATAACAATATAATAACACATTTAAAAAAAATTTGGAAAGCCTTCATTTATTTAATGAGTATCTGTATATAAAATACTTAATTACTGTAACAATATTTATTTATTTCAACCTTATACGTATTTCGGCATGTTTACATGCCATTTTCGAAGGTTATATTAAAAAGTAAACAGTTAGTGTTGTAGCAATAGAACTTGGTGTCTTGATCTCGGTAATCGTTTGCAGATGACTTGATTTCTTATTCCAAAATGCCCAAAAGAGGAGAATTTGAGAGATCAATTTGCTCATTCATTAACGGTACAGTTTTTAAATGTTTGTGAATTTCAAAAGCTTCTAGTATATCTAATTTACGTTTATCATCACAAAAGTGTAAACATTTTATGGTGTTATTAGATGTCATTGAATGATTTTGTTCTAGTAAGTGTTTAGCGTAATTGGATTTATCTGGGTGTTTGTATTTGTAACAACGTACGTGTTCTTTATACCTAATATCAAAATTTCTAATTGTCTGGCCTATATAAACTGAATTACAATGCGAACAATTTAATTTGTAAATGCCTAATTTTATTTATTTATTTACTTTTTCGTTTAAATTATTATGCTCCTCAATTAATTTATTTTTTTAACAAATTTATTTATTATATTCCAAAAACCAATCTCATTTATAATGTGTATTTTATCGGAGAGTAGCAAGTACAACATCTACAAATGTTATGTTGTGAGTAATACATGTTTGTCAGATAACTACCATTACTAATTATGTTCACTCGAAGCTAGGTTAGGGATGGTTCTCTCCCCCCTTTTAATTAAGCGAAAATACAATACATGCTGCATTTTATCCAAATTCTCATGTCGGATTAAACCGCATTATTAATCGAAGGATTTAGCCCCAACAACCTCTTAAATAAAAGTAATTTTCTTTATTGTAAATAAAACAATTCTTAACTTTAACCTTTTTTTATTATGGACTTATACCTATTTGGACATGTCATTTTCAGATAGGAAGCTAGATTAAAAGTAAACAGTTGGTGTTGCTATAGGAACAATAAATCTTCATATAACTTGATGTTGGTTTTCTATATCTGTGTCGTAGATATAAAAAACCAAAATCAAGTTATGAAGATTTGTTGACAATATCATGTAAACATGTTGAAAGACGTATTATATAAGGTTAAAATTAATAAATATTGTTGAAGTAATAAAGTATTTTATATACCTATAACCAACAAGATTTATTATTCATGCAGCAACACCAACTCTTTACTTTTAATCTTGTTTCTGAAAATGACATGTCAACATGTCGAAAGACGTTTACGGCTAGAATAAAAAAACTGTTAAAATTAAGAATTGTTTTATTTACAATAAATTAAAATGAACTTCAAGAAGGAAAGCTCGATCTTATAAACAAAATAAAAAATATGCCTGGCATATTTTTAATTCAATTAAAATTATGTCAAGCATCATTTAATTCAATTTCACATATGACACGCATGTTATAAATTTAATTTAAAACATGTCAGTCATATACTTAATTCAATTTAATATATGTGCGTTTTGTTTGTATATTTTATAATTTACACGAGTGTATCAACATTGGAGCACATATTTTAAATTCTTGTATAAAAAATAGAATGGCTTGCCATAACATCCATGAAAAAACACTTTTGAGAATAGAATAAGAAATTCTTTTAGGAAATTTTGATTGTAGGAACGGCGATTCCGATAAATATTAGGCACAAAAATAAAGTTTTTTTATTAAACGGAAATATTATTAAATGTATTATGATGATCATGAACCCCTCATAAAGTGCATGTAAAAGGTAACATGAAACACGTTTTATTACTTGCTTGTTCTTTGTTGATATAACGTAATGAATTCACTAGCACGCATATTACGAGCAGTAAACTAGAGATAACCATCACAATTAATAATTACCAGTTTACCACCAAGCAGAGAGTTAGATTACTTACGTATTAATATAGCTAATACATTAGAGCAGGCCTTGGCTGTATTTAGAAAACGATATAAATGACAATGCCCATCTTAACAGTAGTTTTCTGAATATATCTTAAGATGTTACGCACTTTTTCGTAATATTTTGCTCGAATATTTTCCAATTCACTCGTAGTATAACTGTTGAAAACAATTAGTATTATCGTTGATTGAAGTATTACTAAATACTTCAATCAACGATAATACTAATTGTACTATCGTTGATTGAAGTATTTAGTAATACTTCAATCAACGGTATTATTCAATTCCAAATAATCGTCAAGATGGGAAAATATAAGTTTAAGCAAATGCTTTTCCCATCATTTTCGTCAATCTAAATTTAGCAAAATTAATTGCAACTTTGTTTAAAGGTTGTTGAAATAACAAATAACCTAAAAGACAGATTTAAAAACAAACTATATTTAAAAAATGACAATCTGATAAAGTTAACAGTGTGAACAAACAAACACAGCGAACAATTAAATGTTTATATTATAAGAATATCTAGTTGTATTTCGGTCATCATAAGTATCAAATACAAATCTCCCGCGGCGTATCCGCCATCTTGGGGATCACTGGCGTATCAATGCGTTAACCTATCTTTCACAGCAAAGTTGATTTCTACGGACCTTGGTTTTGAAGCTGGAGAGCAAAATTGTGTTCTATGATAAAGATTTCAAAAAAAGCATTGCATTTTCTTTAAAATCCTTTTTCAGGTTTAGCAAAATAGTTTAAGAAAAGTTGCCAAAAAACATGTTGAAGTTTCGCTTCTAGTTTCAGATTTATACCTACACAGTACACACTCATCTACCCATAGACAGACATTAAAACACTTTTTTGATTTCCTCACTGTCCTAAATGTGTATTACGATCAAAATCTCGAAATCGAATATATTCATAAAATTAATGCTAAGAGTATAAGAAAGTAAAAAATGAAACCAATTAATTACACAGCAATATTGTCCTTACAGAAAGTCCTTCCAAAAGTAACATCCTTTTCAGTGGACGATTTAAATTACAGATTAATTAAAGAAACAAATTTAATTTATAACTTCCAGCTTTACTTCGTTAAAGTCCATATTTAATGAGTATCTGTATATAAAATACTTAATTACTTGAACAATATATTGTTAAAGTAATTAAGTATTTTATATACAGATACTCATTAAACAAATTTAATCCTTAACTTCGATTGCAGAGCCATCTGCCACTGAACTTAAAAAATTTTGGCTAAATACAATAAGACATGCCTCTGGTCAAAGCATGAGTTTAAGTGAGTCCACTCTGTATGCTTAGGGTGTTAGTATATTAGTATGTTTGAGACAGGTGCGGAGAAGTGTCTCTGGTGTGCAGGGAGAATGTATGCTTGGTTTCTTAGTATATTGTTTCGCTCATGATACATGTGGGTAGCATAGCACAGCTAATTCTGTTCACTCCTAGTAGGCCGTATATATATATTATTCAAAATGTTTACAAACAGATTTTCTTTTGGCGTTGTTAGCCTGTAACAGACGTTAATACTGAAATACTCTTAAAAATATGATAAGTAATTATTCCTCAGGTAGGAAGGTCCAGGCAAAGTGCTTCTATCATTTTTGTAATCTACAACACAGAACAATTATTTATACCCCATACCTATACCTAAGGCATACTAATTAGTACCACCATTTCACAACTAAATTAGAATCTATACCTATTATTTTATAGTAAGGGCTCGGATTTTTAAGCATTTTCTTATTTCCTACCTATTTAACTTTTCTTTCCATCTGCAATTGTACCCAATTTAAAATTTTGTTGCCATTTTCCAGGTAAACAACATAAAGTCATCAAGTTCTGTTGTTCTGTAAAAACATAGTTTATTTTTAATTTTTCTTGCCTTTGATAATGATGTGTTAACATAATGAAAATAGGTTTAGGCTAAAATAAATACCCGTTGAAGTTATTATTTTATTTATAACATATTAATACAACCTCAGGTTAGTAATAAAATAAACTAATTCCAATTCTAGTTAAAATTAAGAATGGAATACTGTTTAATCCCCGTAAACACTTTAAAATATTTATTAATCATAATCCACCTTTAGGATATTTTAATGGGCATTTTCAAAAAACTTTTAACAAGTGTTTTCTTGTCATATAAAAACCCAGGATAGCGTGCAGGGTTGTAGTTGTGTGGTTCTTAAAAAATCAATCAAATTTAGAAAAAATGATAGCCATCATTGTTCGCCTACATAAAATAAAATGAATTCTATTTTCATAGCAATATCTTTGTGGTGTCTTGGTAATGGTTTATAAATAACATGTTTTGTATTTTTAGGTATATGAATAAAGTAAAAAGAATATACAGGGTGCAGTAACTAAACTGCTACAAGCCGATATCCTTCCAACTAAAAAGACTGAGATACGTTCTTTTTTTTTGGGTGGAACAGAAGAGGTTGTGTATTAGGCTAACACAGTGAGTTTTGAAAAGCCACCTTATATTAAGGAATAGGGAGAGGGGTTAATTTAAAAATTTTGAATGGGATTATGTGTATTTTTTTATATTCTTTGGTGCTCACATTAAAATGGACAGACTCCTTTATTTTTAACTTTTACTACTCTTAATAACTAGGGGGTATTATAGAATTTGATCCTTCCACTTATTAGGAAACATTTTTCAAAAATTCTAAAAAAAAATAGGTTGTATGTATCTGTTTTGTTTGATGCAGATATTCAAAAATATAAAATATCAGATCCCATTTAAAATTTTTGAGTTACCACCCTCCTTAAAATAAGATGGCCTTTCAAAACTCACCATTAGCCTAATAATAAACTGTTTACGCCTCATATTAAAAAAAAATTGTTACCTAATCCATGGTATTATAAAACCCTACATGTATTCCATTTGACCTGTTTCACAGAGAATTACACAAAAAGAAAAAACATGAGGCTTTTACAAATTTTATATTTTGAAACACTTGAACATAAGAAAATTAAAATATTTGCAGGACAACAAATCAACTTAAACAACTTAATAATAGCAACTTATACTGAATAAATATTACCCTAGTAAACAAAACTCAAATTATATTTAAAAATTAATGAGTGAACTTTCAAGATTGTTTCACTATATTAAAAAGTAAATAGTACATAAACAATATGAAGACCAATTAAATGTATTTATAAATGGGGACTATAATACCTGTATCATTCCAAATTACTTTCACAAGAATGCTATATAAAAAAAATTAATTTGATGTTTCAGTATCACTTACAACCAACAGTGAATATTTAATTTTCAATTACATAAACTGATGTTTTATTTCTTTAATGTGATAAATTTAGTAAAATATTTTATAAAACAATTTAAATTAATCCCCTTTACATAACAAATTTAATAAAATTATGTTATTATAAAATCACAAACAATCAATTAACTTGACACAATGTTGACTTGACACAATGTTGTTATACATACACTTTATATTTCAAATATTAAAGCAAAACAGGCGATTGTGAACACTGAAATTTAAAAAAAAAATAGAAAAGTGATAATTGAATCTCATGGTTATGTATGTCATAAAAAAACTATACTTATGTAGCTAATGTATTCAAACACATACAGGGGGTGTTAATAAAGTATGGATACAAGCTTGTATCTCAATAATTTTAAGTTTTTCGTTAACATCAAATAGTATTTTACACTTGGGGATGTATTGGTGTACTACTTGAAAAAATATTTCCTCGTTCCCTTTAGGAGTAGCGACTCCATCAAGGTTTTTGTTTCAAACAACACTATTTAGTTTTGGGTACACTGTGGCATCTTCAGTATGCTAGGGTTACAAACGAAAAATTTCGATATTTCGTTCTTCTGAAAGTATTAATTTTAATTAATTCGATCAAGCAACCACTGTAACCATTGTTCATATAACAAATGGAACTGATGTTTTCATTTATTTTATCAAACTGTTTCAACACTCTTGTAGGTACGAATTTTACTTATTATTAAATGTATTTAGTTAAGCTCCTCTAAAAACCTCTTTAACAACAAAATCGTCTTTTGGAATGGTAAACACAAAGCAATTAGAGAATTCGAATTCGAACAGTGTTTATACAATTGCCAAGCTGTTTACCCTGACCATTTTGAGCAACTAATAATGAATTAATTTACAAAATCAACCCTTACTTGATAAAATAAAACGAACCACATCTATTTCATTTCTTTTCTAATCAATGCTTAGAGAAGTTGCTTGATCGATTGAATTAAAACTTAAAACTATCAGAAGAATACGAAAAATGACGAAATACCCAAAATTTTTTTAATGTGGGTAAACTTAAATCGTGTCATTTAAGAAAACCTTAACGACGCCACTACTCAAAAAGGAAGGGAAAAAATTTTTTACAAGTACACCAAAAGACCCGCAGCGAGAGTAAGTATACTTTTGTATGTTTGCGAGTTCTTTCGAAAAACGTAAAATTATTGAGATATACACTTGTATCCACACCTTATTAACACTCTGTATGTATAGTACATTGAATATATCTTTAATTCTAAATAAACTATCACTATTACAACAACAACAACAAACATAATAAAATCTTATAAAAAATATTTGGGTTGTACCAATAATAGTACAAACATGCAAAACAAAAACTACTTGCACAAATACAACAAATGTAATTTCTTATGTTTATGAAGCATTATACTTGCTGCCATGTTTTTCGTATACATCTAAACGAAATCCAAGGTTAAGAGTATGATTGTCCGTTTCACAAAATGAAGATGAACCAACGGCTTGCATGAAGTCAGTATATGTTTTTTCATCAGTAGAATTCTGGTAAGCTGTATAAGCTCCATGCTTTAAGCCCTGTAAAAGTGTAAATTAATATACATTTGTTTCGTCATGAACAGTAATGAATAAATAAAGTATAAATATAAGTTATACAGAGTGTCCCACGGAAGACAGCATCTCCTTTGTAGAATAGTTATATGTATAAGGATTGTTTTTAAATTTGAAACTATAAGCAATTGGAGCACCTAATGTAAGATTTGTCAATATAAATTTAAATCTGTCTCTTTCCGTTTTCGATTTCTAAAACAGGGTTCCCAATAACCATCAAGAATTAAAATCTATTGATGATTTTACAAGGATATTCTCATGACCAAAATTCCTACCTATCCATGTCTCAACAAAAAAAATCAACAAAAGTCGATATTACTTCAAAATACCAAGTAGCGATCATTAAAATTGTTGGAAAGAAACACATGCCTGTTCATATTCTATAGCAAGAGATGACCAAAAATTTTAATAAAATCGCGCAGTATTTCAACGGTATTATTAATCAATGCTTCTAGTAATGAAAAAAAACGTTACTATTAATATACACTGTGTTAATAAAGTACCAAACCAAAATTTGGTGTGCTGTAATGGGAAATTAAATACTATTTTTCAGACCATATTAAAATTTTGTATCATCCAAAATGGCGACTGGGCGCCATTTTGAAATTTTGTTTTAAATAGAAAGGGGGGTCGAGTGACACCTCATTTGAAAGGTCTCTTAATTCTGCGTCTGATCCTAGAGTTTCAAAGAAAAATATTGAGCCATAACAAAATGGCGGATTTTAAACAAATGGACTCACTCAATTCAAAATTGTTTTGATTTTTTTATCCAGGGTCGAGTGACACCTCATTTGAAAGGTCTTTTAGTTCTGCGTTTGATCCTAGAAATTCAAAGAAAAATATTGAACCATAACAAAATGGCGGATTGTAAACCAATGGATTCGCTCTGTTCAAAATTGTTCTGATTTTCTTATCCAGTAGTCCACGTTTTCATTTGCGGGACTAAATTTACCCAGAAATATCTCAGGTGGCTTGAAATAATATTGGAAATAATATTGAAAACGTTATGTTCCAACAAGACAATGCGCCGCCTCATTATTATATGCCTGTTTCTGACTTTCTCAATGGACATTTTTTTGGCAGATCGATTGTTAGGCGGGGGCCTGTAGAATAGCCGGCCCACTCCCCAGATTTACCTTTCTTAGATTTTTTTTGTATGGGAATATCTGAAATCGAAAGTGTACAGAACCCGTCCAGAAACAGTTGAAGAACTGGAGCAACGCATTATAGAAGTTTGCAGAATTATCACTCCAGAAGCTTATGAAAATGTAAGGCAGGAATTTCCTAACCGACATTTTATGTGCCAAGAAGTGAATAGTAAACATTTCGAACACTTAATTTAATTGATTTAAGCTTTAATTCTTAGTTTTTTTAAATAGACTTCTTTATCTTCGAACATTGTCATTTTGGTTATGGCTGAATATTTTTCTTTGAAACTTTAGGATCAGACGCAGAATTAAAAGACCTTTCCAATGAGGTGTTACTCGACACTCCTTTCTATTTAAGAAAAAAATTCAAAATGGCGCCCAGTCGCCATTTTGGATGTAACAAAATTTTAATATGGTCTGAAAAATAGTATATAATTTCCCATTACAGCACACCGAATTTTGTAGAAAAATATCAAGTCGTTCAAAAGTTAGTTGGAGGGGGGGTTACTTTATGGACACAGTGTATAATAAAATTTCAAATTTAATTTTCCACCAAGCATTAGCAAAACTCAACATTATAAAATATGATTTATTAATAATCTTTAAATTCTTTTTTAATATTTCGAACTTTTTTCAATTTCTTTAATTTCTGTCGAAAATGTGATATCAATCTGCTTTCTTCAACTACTAACTTCTTTATTTCTATATTCTTCGAGGCTTTCGCGCAATATTTGTTCGTAGGCCCTGTCTGCCTAAACAGGGCCGTGTGCTTAGTTTATCTAAACCTTGGCGCGGACAAGGATTTGATCTTAATGTATTTTGTTTGCCAAGACAATAATACTTAATCGGCTTATGCCTGTTAGCTGTTTGAGAACACATACAAACTAACGCTTTGCAAGACATTGTAGGTCGCATCTTCAGAGTGAATTTTAAAACACTGAATTCAAATCAAAAGCGGAGGTATTTAAACCTCTTTGAGCCAGTCGGACAGAACGGTGGAGTTCTGGTTGGCTGTCACCGTTGGGCAAACACGGATCCGGTGGAGCGTGATCGTGAGATAGACGATGCTTATGAGTCCTTAGAGGATCGCTTCACGTATGATACGAGGGAAGTAATGAGGTATTCTGGCGAGTACCCGAGCATATTATCTTACATAACTTGAAATTTACATTTAGGCCATTCATGGAGTTACTTATCTTGTTTCGACTTGATAATCTTCCCCTTAAAAAAACGCATAAGAACATCCATTTGGCCCTTTCACGAGAATTTATTCAGTGACTCATCTAAGCATATTACTGAAGGGGCATTTAAATTTTCATGTAAATTTTCAATGAAGTAGGGGGCTAATCTAGAGAAGACAAATATGATACTTTTGTGGAACCTAAAGTCATATTTTGAGCTATGACTTAATCTGGAAACAGTTTCTTAAATAATGGTATGCTTTACAAGCAAAAATTTAAAAATTATTTCAGATAAAATGCTGTAACTCGTAACATTATATCTACACTACTGACAATCGGGTTTTTAGTAAAAATCAGGTTTTTAGTGAAAATCAAGAGAAAAATCTAGACTTTTGTCAATATATGGTTAAAATCCATGACATCCAGGTTAAAATATTTATTTCCCGACTTTTCCACGACTATCAGATTATTCAGAGTGGAAACAGTGTTAAAATATATAATTTGATCTTTAACTTTTTTTGACCTACAAAAACGAATACGGGTAAAAAATTACAAACGCTCATATACATTCTAGTTAAGTATTTAAAAATATAGTGTGATTGCAACAGTGTGTATATGTACAAATGTAGGCACTTAATCTTCGTTAAATCAATAAAACCGCACAATGTTGACCGGCCACAGCAACACAGACTGGCAGGTAGAGTACCAATTTTTATCAATTTTCCCAATTACAATGAGACGCATTATCAATAATGATTTCATAATCTTTCCATCTCCAGAACATGCGAAATTGTTTTTTTATAAGTAAATATGTTAGGAGACCTGTTTGGGTCCTTTATGTGGTAATTACACTGTACCAGTGATAAGAGAATTCAAAATTGAAAATAATCAGAATGAAAGTGACTTTTCAAATTCCTTTTCATTTATTTAAAGTTTCAAACAATATTTGCTTTCTTATAAATTTCCAAGCAAAATTTAATAAAATCCTAAAATTAGAATATAAATTACAAAAAAATCGGAAAATTAAAAATTATTAAACTTGAATTTTTAGGACAAAAGATACTAAAATGACAAAACAACGAAAACAAGTAAAAAAAGCAAATAACATTAAAAACACCAAAAAAATGCAAAAAAAAGCAAAATAAAATTTGCATTTTTGGAAATACATTGTCTCAAACGGGTTTTAAATCGGGTCTGCCTTAAATTTCTCCATGAATTAAAAAAAACAATTTGCCTCACTATCCTGTCTCTAGCTTAATCATATTATTATGTGAAAAGAAAGAGACACAAATAGAACTTTCAATTAGAACCTAAATTCAAGTAAAAGTGCCTATTTTTACCAACGTGAAGAAAAACCTACAAAATAAATTGTTAGTTAAGAGACACACTGTGGTGAAAATTTTTCTTTTTCACCAAACCCTACATTATCTACCCTAATACTGTAGTTTAAAATTTAAAGAAACTGGCTCTACAGAAAAAAAAATTACAAGAAGGGTGCCGTCTCCAGCATATAAATTACCCAAAAAAATAACCACGAAAATTAATATTTTGTTACTAGCACCTCATTTCTTGCTCTTTAATATTAAAATTTTAAATTTATTACTGCCCAAGAACCTACTACCGTTCACAATTAGAAGCACATTCTAAATTGTAACTAATAACAGTAGTACAGTAAAAATAGGGAAAATGACGAAAAAAATTCGGAAGTGAATGAAACTTGGTAAAAACCTTCGTGTACACATACTTTTTTCAAAAATTATCTTCCTGGCCAAAATTGGAGGTGAAGAAATTAGTATTATAAGGGTTGAAAGGGGTGAAAAATCGGTTTTTCCCTACTAACCTGAAAAGTAATTATTTTTTCAAAAAATGTTTTAAGTTCTAGTTTATTAAATTGCCTTTATATGTTTTTTATTCATCTCTGTATGTTAAAAATAGACCGAGTTATACGCATTTTGATTTTGTGTATTTTTCTCCCACTAGTAAAAAAAGCTGTTTTTGAGATTTTACATGCATTTTCATACAGGGTGAATGTACGTTAATGAACTTACTAATAGCAAACAGCAACCCTATATGCTCTTTGCTTAATACTGTTACGAATTATGTTTTGTAGCTTTGACAAAAACCCAAAATCTTTCCGTAATTGTAAGAAACTTTTTATGAACAGTATCCCACAAACGAGTAAAACTAATGGTTGAAAAAAAAAACGCAGTGAAAAAAGTCAGCATTTTTTTTAATAACCCACCTTTCTAAAACTAGAACTCGTGTAAAACAGTTTGTAAGCTGTAAAACGTCTTATTATTATTATACCAAAGCATATTCTAGAAACATTAGCATTACTAATGGTAATGAAATAACAAAAAAAATATTTTAGCACTACAGTGTGTAACAGACCACCACGCACTATCTATTAAGGCTAAACCATTAAACCAACATGGATGGATAAAAATGTTGTGATATAAATCGCACACGATGTATTCGATAAAAATATTAATAAATTTTTTATGACTCCGAAAAGAGTCGTTTGGGGGAGGGGGGGGGGTCGAGATTTTCGAATACGAAGATGGGCAAGTCATGCCTCATTTAAAAATTCTTTTTAAAACTAATAACTTAAAAAAAGATAATAACGATAGCTCAAACCATTTCAAAACAGTGGTCAATTATATCAAAAAAGCGGCCATTACGTACCTAAACCTTTTCCCAACCGCACATGAAATATTGTACCGAGAAAATTGGTAGTGGTCGTTCAAGTGCATTAAATTAGCTTGCCAACGATGTACCACACGAGGCCAAAAACAAATGTTAGTACCCCCTCTCTTCCTCAAAGGAGCGGAAACATTCAAAAGATGTTATCTCAAAATCTTCAATAGCTTCGCTCCCTCTACCGCATTAAAGGCAGTGAATCAGAATTTTTTTGCTGATTTATAAAGTCTATTGCCATAACATTTAAATCCACGTGCGAGTTGGAGTTGAACTTGTTAGCCGGAAGGGGAAAATTAGAGTGCGAGGTCGAGACAGGAATGTACAGGGTATAATAAAGATTTAGTGCGAGTCCGATGTTCAATAGTCCAACTCCAACATGCACGTGGATTTAAATGTTATGTGAATAGACTTTATAAATCAGCAAAAAAATTCTGTTTCGCTGTCTTAGATGTGGTAGAGCGATTCATCCAATAATAAGTCGTAAATGTTTATAAATTGAGCCGCCATTTTGTAACTGTGAGAGATATCAAAACACTTTAAACACAAAAATTGTTCAGTTTAATGAGACCTTTACAATGAGGTATCACTCGACCTCTCGTCCTGTGTAAGATTTTTGAAATAATACCTTTTGAATGTGCCCACTCTTTTGAGGAGGAGAAGCAGTACTAAAATTTCTTTTTGTCCTCATGTGGTACATCGTTGGAAAGCTAATTTAATAGTCTTTAATGATCACTACCAATTTTCTTGGTACTGTGCGGTTGGGAATCGGCTATCAACAGACGCCGAGTGC
The DNA here is from genome assembly GCA_958336395.1 of Ctenicera cuprea. Taxonomy (NCBI): domain Eukaryota; kingdom Metazoa; phylum Arthropoda; class Insecta; order Coleoptera; family Elateridae; genus Ctenicera; species Ctenicera cuprea. Next base: position 83,506 of record CATVIB010000003.1, read on the forward strand.
TAGAATGCGTGTAAAGCGGTGTGAAACATAGGTTGGTGCAGATTTCAAATCCCGTGCGGGTTCCTTTTTAAAGTTACAATTTTACTATTTTTTCAAAATGGAGTACGACATTATTTTTTGTTGATGTGTACATGGCGACATGCTACTGTTTATGTTCCCTGGAATTTTTAGAGATACTGGCAGCGCGCCCTAGGTGCAGCAATGTGAACACTGTCGGCTTCCTGACTGCCAATCACACAAAAATTAAGTACTCGCGAGGAAAAAGGAAAAATGTATCCTGCTGGTAAAGTACTCATATAATGTTAAAACGATGACGTCATACCGACAAGAACTTTGAACTCGCGTTTGGGAAACATTAAGAACTCTAATCATTGTTTTGGCTACAACCCCAAGGATCAACCAAAAGGGCTGAACATGCTGAATGCGAAGTTTAAATAGGAAATACGTTATTTGCTACAATGAAAAATGTCGGTTGTTCTACATTTGTAGCAACGAAAAAATACCGTTATATTTTTAAAATAATTACGGTTGCGGTTCAAAAAATATCCAATTTCGGTTTTCGTTTCGGTTACGGTTCGAAAAAATATTGCGGTTTTTTCCGGTTTTCGATTACGTTTCAGTGCACGTCCCTGATTTAAACATTCAAATAGAAAGGGGACTGACTGCCCCTAAATAATAATTCAGGAAAGTCTCTGTTTACGCCAAATGAACCGTAAATGACCGGGGCTATATATACGACAGTTGTTTTTTTTTTCTCTTACTTTATTAAAGATAACTATTATATACTATTGATGTAATCGTTTTATTTTTTAGTACATTTTTTTGCGAACTAATGACCGATAATGTATAGATAACTATTAAATATCTCACAAAACACGCCTTTTTTGGGACAAATCTAGTGTGCAATATTTAGTTATGTTTTAATTTTGACGTTTACTCAATAATTAATGATTGAACGTCACAATTAAAGCTAAACTAAAAACCGCACACTAGATTTGTCCCGAAAAAGATGTTTTGTGTGAGATATTCAATGGTTATCCATACATTATCGGTCAATATTTTACAAAAAAACAGTGCTCTGAATTCCTCTTGAAGAGAGCTTTCATATGAGCCGATAAACGACATATGTTACATTAAACAAATAAGAATCAAGCCATTGCGCCGTGTCACGCAACCCTTTAGTAACAGCAGTATGCTTAAAATGTGGCTAGGATAAAAGTGAAGTTGAAGTGTCCGAGCATTTTTACTAAAATATTGAATTTGTTCCAAACTTTGTCCATACACTATATATTACAATAATAATCAAGCTACATGCTTCGGTCAACAAAACTAGCTTTAGGCGAAAAAAGTTAGCCAATGGGACAATTTTGAACATTTTCGACCAAATCAAAAAGAGTAAAAAACATTAAACCAATATGTAGTGTGTTGGTTTAATTTTTTTTACTCATTTTGATGTACCGCTCTAAAATTAAAAAAATTCCTCATCGGTTAACTTTTTCGCCTGAAGATGGCCTTTGTTAGCCGAAACATGTAGTTTCAATTTTGAACATTAGCACACCACTTTTGTGATTATGGATCCTTTTTCAAAATAAGCTATTATGTCGCATAGTCAGCGCCTGCACTGCACGTAGGTTATCGCTATTCGCGAATTCTCCGGTAAATTCCTTCGAATAAATTATTCGATAGTTGAAATTCATGCATAAACTATAGATATTTTACACTTTTTTGGACTGCAGAAAATTTGGGTCTGAAAGAAATTATGCACTCCTAGCTGAAAAATAATAAAACAATAATTTTACTTAAAAAGGGTAGGTATGTTTCTTTCAGTTGACTAGAGATAAATACAGAAATTATTAGAATTATGAGAACTTTTGTTATTTTTAATACACTCTTTTAAAAAGCAACTTACCCCAGACTGTACTTCGCCCTGAACTTTTTCATTGAATTGCCCATGTACGTAGCGTGGCTCATTCAAAATTTCCTTGCTCTGTGAATGTGTAGCTCTATTTTTGTGCTGATCAGTTAAACAGTAAAACCAATCAAAATCCTCTACCCATAAATCCCATGTGTGTTCATTTTTATTGTATTCATTTTTATTGTATTCACTGGTGCAACTGCACTTCTCATTTACCCACGACTTCTTCGTAAACTCTTCCAACCTCTCATTTTTTTGGTTATCGCTCTCTTTATTACAAGTCTGCTGAAACTGTATGTTTTGAAATTCTGCACTAATTTCATTGATCTTCCTTTCAGCAGATTTTACATGGTTATTCCCTTTTTTCTTCTGCAGCCGCGGTGGCAGGACTCTGTAAAAATCTATACTTAGAAAATGAAGTTGAAAAATATCAGTACGCACAGCGAGCTAGACCTAGTACCCGCGCCGGATTTCTAAAAGCGGCAAAAATTAAAATAAAAGTAAAGGTATTTGTACTTCTGTTTAGGTGAAAAATTATTTGTACTAAACACCACGTCTGTTATAAATATTTTTGCATAACATCCACATACAGATTTAAACATGCTCTAAAGGAGCCGGAATATATCCAATCCTTCTTTTTCAACAAAAAAAGAAAAGTATTCCTAAGAAAATTTTTAATTTTGTTCTTGAATAAAGTTTGCCTATAAAAATATTTCTCGCTTAAAAAAAGCTGTCAACAAAATATTTCTCTCTGGAAAAAAGTTCTCTCATAAAACTCATATTCTGTGGAAGAAAGTTATCTCTTAAAAATGTTTCTCTCGCTACTTGAAATATCTGTCAGAATCACGGTTTCTGTATGATACAAAGAGATGGAGTTACTACATTTCGGCCGGTCGGTGGGTGCTTGATGGAATGGCAGCCTGCGAAACAATAAATTCATTGTATTATAAAAGTTCAAGAACGCGCAGCCAATATTTAGAGCCGGTACAAGTTTGCTTTTGTTTCACTTCCAATAATATAGCCTAGAATGAGACAACGATTCAGTATTTCTAAAGTAATATATTTTGTTGTTTTATGTATGACTCATGTTTATCTTTACTGTTTCCGCCTCTCTCTGTCTAGGTGCCGAATGTTCCAGTTTTACATTAATTTCATTATTTCCCTGTTCCCAGCATCAGCCGGAACGTTGTAGCGCCATCTCTTTGTATCATACACAAACCGTGATTGTGAGAGAAATATTGTTATGAGAACACCTTTTTTAAGAGAAATATTTTTATGGGAGAACTGTTTTAAAAGTGAAAAATTTTTCTGGGAGAATTTATTCTAGAGATAAATATTTTTGTAAGAGAACATTTTTCAGCAAATATTTTTTTTGGAAGAATATTTTTCAACAGATCTATTTTTTGAAACAAACTTTTTTCAAGAGAAATTATTTTTCTAAGAGAACTTTCTCCGAGAAATAAAAACACTTTCCTAACCAATTTTCGTACTGAATTTTTTACACGTTCTCATTTATTAAATAATATTGAAACACACACGGCGTCTCATACGGCGGCACCCTTCTATAATAGCGCCCCACTCTGTAACAAGGAACACGTGCAACATGTTGATGCTGAATTTTGCAGATTTCGTGGCAGATTGGCAAATGTTTAGAAAACTTGCTAGAAACAAAAATAAAATCGTTTAAAGAAAAACAAACAGCGAAGTAACAAAGAAAAAATGCTTTTTAGAAAAGTTAAAGAGAAAAAAAATTATTAAAGAAACAATTTATAAAGATTTTTGTTGAAAAAATTTTTGTTCATTAAAAAAAATTAACTACTGTATAACATTATTACCGAATATATTTGGTGTTTAGTTATGCCTGTACATCAGTAGTAAGTGTTTAGCGTAATTGGATTTAGGTGGGTGTTTGTATTTCTAACAACGTACGTGTTCTTTATACCTAATATCGAAATTTCTAATTGTCTGGCCTATATAAAGCGAATTACAATGCGAACAATTTAATTTGTAAATGCCTGATTTTAGCAAATCACTGTTTTGGTTTTGCATTAAACAAAGTGTTTAAAATGTTTTTAGTCGTTCTAAAACTTACTTTATATTCAATTGTTTTGTTTATAGTTTTAGCAATTTTATCTGATTTGTCACCAAAATGTGGGATCGAAGCATATTTAATTGTATCAGATGAAGTTAGGGTATTTGGATAAATTTTTCTTTAAATAAAGCATTGTCGCTTTGTTTCTCAACCCCAATCATCACGGTATGCCTGATGAATATATATGGTTTCAAATTTTCAGTAGGATTGAGCACCACCGCACTATCCGTTAAATGTCCGAAAGTATGTCGATAAAGTGTTTCCACGACGAATAAGCTCTTCGAACGCTTAATCTGAGGGGTTCGATTTTTTCCAACCAACCAAGTACGACAACCATGCCACATAATTATCTGCGAAGTTTTAGAGAAGGACTAAGCCAATATCAAATATAAAATAGCGAACAATTTGTTTATTAATAATAATTTTGTTAATACATTTTCATGAATTCGGTCAATTTCTTAATTTTACACATTTGAAACAAATACAAGCAAGGCCTCCTACTCGAATAGAAACGTTGCTTGCGTTTTTTTTTGAGGTAAATAAAAAGCAAAAATCCAGCTAACAAACGAAGAAAAGATATTATGTTGCCATTTGAAAACAATATTACAGTTAAAGATAAAAAAAGAAAATTAGTGCACCGAGAGATGGAGGAACAACTTCAAAAACAACTTTCATTCAAAACAATTTTTCTGAAAGAAATAATAACGTCCAGTTTTGTGGTAACGTCCACTTTTGTCGTACCGTAATGGTCTTTTGACCGTTACGGTGTGTTTTGCTAACCCTGTATAATAACACTATTTCGTGGCAGTTATATGTGTGTTATACGTATGTTATGAAAAGCTCAATGATAATTTTCATTTATTACCTGGCTTTTGGTGTTCTTGGTGGCTTACACCAAGTTACTTCTACATCCGTGTTCCAAAAGTATTCTAAAAACAAAATATAAATCAATAAATCAATCAAAGAACAACTGTTTTAGATAACCTTTACCGTACTCTCTCAAACAATTATCTTTCTTAAAATTAAATTACTTTGTAGTAAATAGGGTTTGTTATTACAGATAATTGCAAAATTGTAAATAAGAATATGAAAACTACCCTCTCGACTGGCATGCCGTTATAAAACCCGCAATACCATAATATCTGCAAAACTTTGTTAACCATAACTGGGTCAAAGTTGACCCAAAATTTTCTTTCATTGTAATAGATTGTTATTGCCTTAGAATTCGTTTTTTATGAAGTAATTGACTAAACGAAGTATTTTATCACACATTTTATTAAATTATTATCGATTTAAAAACGAACTCTTACTAAAATAAACACAAATCTTAAAGGTAAACAATAATAAACCAGTGAAGCATTCCTAGATGGATTCAGCTGGGAAAAATTAAAAAAAAATAGAAAAAACTAATGTATTGGCCTAATCTGACCCGACGTTGGCATTGCAAGTGTTTTAAAAAGCATTTGCATTTGCTTTTATAAGTATTGAAATACCTGCAGATATTTTAACCTCTGATAGAACTCGCCAAACTGGATCACTTTTCTACTAAATGCTTATGTTATAATTTTTCCAAAATCGCATATTTGAATATGACGAGCTGTTCAGTAAGAAGATTAAGTAAAATGTAAAAGGACAAAAAAAGATTATGTAAGCTAGTAGTTTAAAAGTGCATTGTAAAAAAAATGTAATTCAATTTCTCAGGCAAGCACGGGCTGTTCATAACATGGATTTGGGCACTCCGGAAAAAACTATCGAATTTTCGCAAATAATTTCTGCAGCATTTTTACACGCGTGCTCGTATTTCATCAAGGGTATTTGCAGGGGTGACATATACCAATTGCTTCATATACCCTTCAATAAAAATCGCAAGAATTTAAATCGGTAATCGCGCGGTCTGTATTTCCGGCCCTTTTCGACTAATCCACTTGTCCCTGAAAAGTATTATTCAACCCACAAGAGTAATTGACGAAAATAATGAGAGAATCGTGGAGGCGTTGTTCCCGAAATGCATTAGGTTTTTCATCTGACCAGATCTAGATGTGTGGATATTGAAAACTCCATCTCGTGAAAATTTCGCAAACAATTAAAAAAATTTCGGCTGTTCCTCAACTTTTCTCAAAATCCATCCAGAAACAACTTCACGACCGACGGTGACGATCCCCTGGGTCCTGCGCCAGTTTTACATGATAATGTCAGTGGCGTAACCATCTAGGGAGCTGAAGGGCAATAGCCCCTAAGACTGAAGGCCTAGGAGGCCCACATCTCTGGGTTAATTAAATTGAAATTTTCATGTAGTTGCAGATATTTTAATTAATTTGTTACTAATATTCTAAAAATAATTTTACAACAATAAATAAGAAAGCATTACCCAATAATGAGTATCTGTATATAAAATACTTAATCACTTTAACAATATCTATTTATTTAAACCTTATACGTATTTCGGCATGTTTACATGCCATTGTCAAAGGTTATATTACGAAGTAAACAGTTAGTGTTGTTATAGCAATAGAACTTTTTTATTTATCTTGGTAATCGTCTGCAGATGACTTGATTTCTTATTCCAAAATGTCCAGTAGAGGAGAATTTAACAGATCAATTTGCTCATTCATTAACGGTACAGTTTTTAAATGTTTGTGAATTTCAAAAGCTTCTAGTATATCTAATTTACGTTTATCATCACAAAAGTGTAAACATTTTATGGTGTTATTAGATGTCATTGAATGATTTTGTTCTAGTAAGTGTTTAGCGTAATTGGATTTATGTGGGTGTTTGTATTTGTAACAACGTACGTGTTCTTTATACCTAATATCAAAATTTCTAATTGCCTGGCCTATATAAACCGAATTACAATGCGAACAATTTAATTTGTAAATGCCTGATTTTAACAAATCGTCTGTTTTTGATTTTGCATTAAACAAAGTATTTAAGATGTTCCTAGTTGTTTTAAAGCTTACTTTATATTTATTTGTTTTGTTTATAATTTTAGCAATTTTTTCTGATTTAATAAGTTTTTTTTTTGTTCCGTTTCTATTTGACGTTTTCTTCACGCCGTTGTATAAAACCCCGGCATCGCCTGATGGCGGAGCGGAGCCAATCAAAAACGTGGCATTCTTGTCTATACTCTTACGTTCTCATAGGTTATGACTCATAACCTGTCTATTGTTATTCACATGCAACTGCCACCACCTCAACCGCCAGGATAGGGCAGGTAGGGTGGAAGCCCCACACAGGCGGTCTGTGTGCGGTGTCACGCAATTGTGCAAGCAAACTTCAAAGAGAATTTTTTTTGTAAATTAGAGAACAATATGCTTTTTACTATGTATTTTCAACATGTTTGCGTTCTTATTGCTTTGTGATATTTTGTAATGTTCTTCTTTTACAAAAACCAATGAGAATTAAACATTATATAGTTATTTAGAAGACAGACTTTAATAAGTCAGCTTCAATATATTTTCCACGTGCATAGCCGGTTTTACAGCTCTCCACCAACTAATTCTGCCACCGGAAAACAGAGGGGGTGGGTCTTTCTGTTGCTGCTGTTGCCCTTCCTGTTGCACTTGGGGTTAAAACAAACCATGATCACGTAAATGTTAAACCGCATTTGACAAGGTTTTCGCATTACGTATTCGGTGATTGGGAAAATGTTCCACGTCAAGTGCCCTAGCTCTGGCAGCATTTCCGCCGGCTTCACCTTACGCCACCTTACGCGGCCACTGTGTGTCTTGTATTGCACAAGACAAGAAGGACAAGAAGCTTAAATAACTGTTTTGCTCCAGTGTTGGAAAACATAAATTTTGTCTTGCTAGCGAGACGCTTGCATTTTCTTGTCTTACATGTTTTTCGTTGACATATGTGGGGGGACTTCCCCGTTCCTTGGTTTTTTGGTTGGCAAGTCCCTTGCAACTGAGGAATTCACCTGTTTGGCAACCGAAATGTAGTGCTGTCACGGGAATCAGTTTGTACGCAGAGCAAGCAATGATGAAGAGCAAATAATTATTGATGAATGTCTTGACAGTAAAAAGTCAAACAAAAAAGAGATGCAGATTATGTAATAAATTGATAAAAATGACAGTAAGAAACAGATGTGATAATACCACAGTATACTTATATACACTGTGTCCATAAAGTAACACCCCCCCCCCCTATCTAACTTTTGAACGACTTAATATTTTACTACAAAATTTGGTGTGCTTTAATGGGAAATTAAATACTATTTTTTAGCTCATAATTAAATAATGTATCATTCAAAATGGCGGCTGGGCGCCATTTTGATTTTTTTTTAAATAGAAAGGGGGGTCGAGTGACACCTCATTTGAAAGGTCTTTTAGTTCTGAGTCTGATCCTAGAGTTTCAAAGAAAAATATTTAGCCATAACAAAATGACAAACGTTTGAAGTAAAGAAGTCTATTAAAAAAAACTAAGAATTAAAGCAAAAACAAATGAAATTAAGTGTTCGAAATGTTCACCATTCACTTCTTGGCACATAAAAAGTCGGTTATGACATTCCTGCCTTACATTTTCATACGTTTCTGGAGTGACATTTCTGTAAAAAACGCATTACAGAAGTTTGCAGAAATATCACTCCAGAATCTTATGAAAATGTAAGGCAGGAATACCATAACCGACTTTTTATGTGCCAAGCAGTGAATGGTGAACATTTCGAACACTTAATTTCATTTGTTTTTGCTTTAATTCTTAGTTTTTTTTAATAGACTTCTTTACTTCAAACGTTTGTCATTTTGTTATGGCTAAATATTTTTCTTTGAAACTCTAGGATCAGACTCAGAACTAAAAGACCTTTCAAATGAGGTGTCACTCGACCCCCCTTTCTATTTAAAAAAAAAATTCAAAATGGCGCCCAGCCGCCATTTTGAATGATACATTATTTAATTATGAGCTAAAAAATAGTATTTAATTTCCCATTAAAGCACACCAAATTTTGTAGTAAAATATTAAGTCGTTCAAAAGTTAGATAGGGGGGGGGGGGTTACTTTATGGACACAGTGTATAATAATACTCCAAGATTACAAACTATAAAAACGGCGCGAGAAATAAGTATCTTTGATTTTTTTTTATATCTTTGTTTTTATTTAAGATTGCAGCTTCTATTCCTATTTTTAAATTTTTTCTCGTCATTAAAAAAATATTGTTAAGGTACAAGTAAACCCAGTGCCGGTTTTAAGTGTAATTCGCCCCTAGGCACAGCCACCTTTTGTGCTTTTGTCATGAAGGCTATGGTCCCGACCGGGGGGTCCGGGGAAAATGTTTATTTATTTTAGCAAAATACACAGTTTTACGCATCAAATTGGCTATTATTGTGATACACAACGTATCCAGGTTTTGTCTAAAACGAAAAGTTTCGTTGAATTGTTCTGCAAGTATTGTGTCAGTGCCAGCAGTTCACCGATTATTTATTGATATCATATTACGTGATTTATTGAAACATAACTAGAACCGTTACATATATATCAGCATTTTAATGGTCCTTTACAATCGATTCGCTTTTGCCTTGTAATTTCAAGTTCCACCAACAATATAAACATGCATTAATTACTGCAGCAGACGGTATGCTTGTCTTGACCAAGTTCAAAGTTGACCGGGTTTAATTTTGGACTGATAATGATTACTTAATTGGTGTTCTAGTTATAGTATATACGTTAATATAAAGAACATTCAATAATATTTACGGAAAAACATTTTTTTTTCATTAATATTTACAGAAAAAATGTTTTTGCTGAACCTCGGCCTCCCCTAGAGCCGGCGCCCCTAGGCACGGGGCTATGAGGCCTAGTCGGAAAACCGGCCCTGAGTAAACCTCTGCGTTATACCTATTAAGTTATTTTAAATGCGTGTATTAAAAACAGTGGCAGTACAACTACAACGAATAGAAGATTTTCCTATTCAACTTGAACTCTTTCTATTAATGTAATATTACAATTAAATACTTTTTTCAGTACAACTACTATACGCGTAAGCATAACGTATCTAGAGTTTTACAATGTTTTAATGTTGTAACCACAAACAATCGAACGGATAAAGTTGGAACTTGTAAACTTTGTAAAACTAACAAAAAATATTAAAATGAAAAATAGAAATACATGTGGCTGGAATCGTTATTTGTAATCCAAACACATCCGAAACAATTTACGAAAACTGTATCCTGCTACAAAAAATTAACGTAAGACAGGACAGTATCGTGTATTATTTTTAAATAAATTAATTTCAATTGCGTCGTAGGAGAGCCCACAGAAGCGTTCGGAAGATACTACTGATCCGTTTTGTTGTGCAAAAATTTCTACCTTTCAATTTTTTTAAAGATGAAGTCAGGTCACAGTTATTTAAAGTTTTGAATAAGAATTTCGTACCGCCAAACAGAAACGAGTTGCGCAATCGCATTTTACAGAAATTTGAAGTAACACATACCAGAATAAAATATTTATTACTAGCTAACATTACTTCAAAAATATCTGTTTGTATTCCGTTTTTTAGTAACATTTAAAGACATTTCTAAAGATTTTAAGGCCTTTAAGAGCCTTAATGCCTACCTATTTTAATGGTTTTTAGGACCTAAAATTCCGAGCTTTGGTAATAAACATGCAATCATTTGTATGGGATATAAAACCAGCCTACGGAAGACATAGTGAGAGAAAAAATGAGCGAGCACTTCGCCTGTTCTTTCCTATACTTATAAATTAACATTGTTTTATATTTTCCAACACTTTCGATATACACCTGTCTAGACACGACTAGTTAAAGTAAATAGTTCTTATAAGTTGTAACATCTTGAAGCAGTTGAAGAAAGACCGACCGCTGCGCTGCAAGCATAAGGTTGGGTAAAGTATTCGGACTGAATCAACGGAAGGGAGGAAATTGATATTTGAAAATATATTAATAACTCGAGAAGTATTATTTTTAGCAAGAAATTACTATTATTAATTTGTATTTAGAATTTCAAAACCTTTCTGATTTTAAAGCCAAAATGCCACGTTTCCATTTAAAAAAAAGTTATTTTTTACCGTGGCCGCCATATTAAAATTGGAAACTCAAGTTTTTTTCTTAAATACAATCGAGAAGAATTTGCCCTACAACTTTGCTCTTGGCTTTGCGAGTCTATCTATTAAAACAAAAACAGGAAACCAAACTTTTAATTTTTTATCGAAAAAATTTGGGGGGAGGGGCCAGTAGCCCCCCTAAATATGAAATTATCGAAAAAATATTACTATATTCGGATTTTGCTATCAATGGTGAGCTATTTCACATTACCAAAAATATTTTATTGCCCCCCGTTAAATAAATAAAAGGGTACCAATTATCAATTTTCAAAAATTCATAGAGGGCGTCACAGTGAAATTATAGCACTGCCCAAAAAAACAAATTGTAGAAGATTCCCAGCTCTATCAGCTTAAAAAGTTTAAACAAAAACGTGTGGGCAGTTTTTGAGAAAATTTTTTTGAAAAATTCCAAAATTTTGGAGTGATGTCATTGCGATCGTTTTTATATTTTCAAAATTAATTATATTTCATGGTATAGTACCCTGGAAGGGCTACCAAACAAGATGTAGTCGATTCCAATCAGGTAACTGGTTTTTGAGTAAATGGGCGTAAAGTCGAAATGTTCAAAAATTCGTATCGGCCGCCATTTTAAAGCTAGAGAGTTTGGTAAAAAATTGTTTGCTTTGTCCTAAGGCCTTCTTTAATCTCCACTATTAAAATTTCCAAAATTCAGTTTCTGAAAAAAATGCTACCAAAAAAACGACTAACTTCCGCTTCCGGTTTCGGTTTTTTTTTAAAAGCTTATTTTGTCGGTGAATTTTTGATATACCCCCTCATTCCAAAGCACATCAAAATCGGTCCAGCCGTTCCGGAGACATGGAGCGTAACACAGTTGAACACCAAAATATTATAATCTAAAACGAAATTACCTTCTTGTTTTTTGATGAACGAGGCAAAGTTCAAAATAAGAATAATATAATTACACTAAAAGTGTCAGCTAATGAAGGCTGTACAGAATCAGAATAACCATTGAAATACATGGAAAATCGCAGTAATAACCGACAATAACGTCCGCAAACAAGGCAATCAGTGAGCAACAACCCGGAAATCACGGCAATCAAGTCGACAATCACGGCAATCAAGTCGGCAATAGGTGTACACAATTTTACCGAGTGAGACACCCCTTTACATTTTTAGTACAACGTTTTTGATTTTTAACTCAGTTTCGAAACAATGATAAATAGAAAAATCGTTCAGTTTGGCGAGTTCTATTGCGGGTTAAAATATCTGCACGTATTTCAATTACACCCTGTATAAAAGCAATGCATATCACATGGCATTTATCTTAAGATGTAATTGGTTACACGAGCATGACCCTAGTTTAAGCAAGTGTTTTTGAACAATTCCCATGCGAGTGGTTCTTGTTTGAATGTAGACCTGCGTGAATAGCTGAGCCTTACTATAATAATACTGGCAAGTAATTTGACTACCAACCCCTGATAAAACCGCTCTTAACTAATTAATGTATTCACTACCCACAAAAACAAACCTTGCAATTCTTTTAGTCCTTTTTCTGCCATTTCACGTGTAAAAAAATGTATGAAACTGTAATCCATTTTCTTATACACCTTCTCAACTGTATGAAAATTCAACACTTGTTTTAAGGTTTCTATCAATTCTGTTTTCTTCAAGTTCACCTCCAGATTACGAATGAATACTCTGGTCACCTGCAAATTGATAAAATTCATTAAATTAATTGAATTTAATTAAAGAAACCTATAGAAATAACCGATGACCGCCATGCCATGGCATAGCTTTGAAAATATAAATATTTATGAATTATGAATTTCTACGATGAAAACAACAAAAACATAGATAACTTGAATGATTAAAAGCATCTCCAAGTAGATTTTCTGTCCAAAATAACTAAAATAACGGTAAAAAAGGAGTAGGTAATATTGTAAAATTTATTTATTCATATTTATTCTGTATTTATTGATTATAGGTATATAAAATACTTATTTACTTTAACAATATTGTTTTATTTTAACCTTAGGTATACGTATTTCGGCATAATTACATGCCATTTTCAGAGGTTATAAGTATTAGAAAGTAAGCAGTTAGTGTTGTTATAGCAACATAACTTGGTGACTTGATCTCTGTAATCGTCTGCAGATGACTTGATTTCTTATTCAAAAATGTCCAATAGAGGAGAATTTAAGACATCAATTTGCTCGTTCATTAACGGTACAACTTTTAAATGTTTGTAAATTTCAAAAGCTTCTAGTATATCTAATTTACGATTATGATCACAAAGGTGTTAACATTTTATAGTGTTATAAGATGTCATTGAATGATTGTGTTCTAGTAAGTGTTTAGCGTAATTGGATTTATGTGGATGTTTGTATTTGTAACAACGTACGCGTTCTTTATACCTAATATCAAAATTTCTAATTGTCTGGCCTATATAAACCGAATTACAATGCGAACAATTTAATTTGTAGATGCCTGATTTTAGTAAATTGTCTGTTTTTTCTTTAGCATTAAACAAAGTGTTTAAGATGTTTGTAGTTGTTTTAAAACTTACTTTATATTTATTTGTTTGGTTTATGATTTTTGCAGTTTTTTCTGATTTGTCACCAAAATATGGGATCGGGGCATATTTAATTGTATCGGATGAAGTTGGCGTATTCGGATACATTTTTTGAATGGCTAATTTATGATCTTTTTCTTTGATTAATGTATCAATATATTGTTTAGTATTTTTGCTAGCATGTATGTATGATACCACTGGTCTAATGGGCATGTTTTTATTAAATTATTGACGATAATGTTTTGTTTCTTGATTTGTATTTATACCCAGAGAAATATTAGATTTGTAAGACTTTAAAATAGAAAAAAAAAATAATTAACTACATTTTATAACATTCACATTCCCTATAAACCTTAGTTAAGCCCAGTGCCCAGATGATACGACCCACGCAAGTTTTTCAATCCTAATATACCGCAGTGCCGCTAGTTTTTACTGCGCGTTCAAAAACATTTTATAATAAACCGTTTTTTAGTTCAAAAACTGCTTTGCTTTACCGGTTGTGTATAAGACTGTTCACATTCAATGGTCTATATAACGCCATGTAACTTGGCGAGGATTAAAGGCAGGCATACAACTTGACTTGTTGGCCAATAGATGCGGAGCTCCACCAGATATAGCACGGCGTCGAAAATGGTACTTGCATCCTTCATTGTAGTGATGAAGTGTTGTCTTTAGTTAAATAAACATTGTACAGGGTGCACATAACGTCAGAACTAGAGCTGGGCGATATTGAAAATTTAATATCGAATATCGATAATAAATTTATATCGATAATTGTTTTAAAATTATCGCTATTCGATATTATCGATATTATTGATATATCGATAAATATTCCCAGACCTACTCAGAACCCGGGCACCATAGTTTCCAGGGGGCGACAGTTACTTGACTTGGCTCTTAATCTAAACTAAAGGCAGAGCTATTACTATTTACAGCCCCTTTAATAAAAAAAGGAAAAACCATTTAGTTTGCAGTAGGGTAGGCGATCTAAGTTGCTAATCAATATGAGTTGATATGTTTCAGTTGTTGCAATAATTGCGTTAATTACAATCATCAATTTAATGTATTTCTAGTAACTACACAATATTTCTTAGATTTAATTTATTCTGTCACTATTATATTTTGATTTTCTATGTAGGTATTATTATCGATATTATCAATAATAATCTACATTATCGATGTTATCGAAATTATCGATATTATCGATATATCGATAATATCGATATTGGCGATATATCGACAATTGTTTTAAAATTATCGCTATTTGATATTATCGATATTATTAAGATATCGATAAATATTCTCAGCCCTAGTAAGCACCCGGGCACCATAGTTTCCAGAGGACGACAGCAAAGCCCAGAATAAAAACTATTACAGAAAATCATTTACATATTTATTTTCAAGGCGAAATGTAGATATATTGCAGACTATCATCATCAAGGCGCGGATTTATATATGCACAAAAAACGTCAAAATATGCGCATCTATATGCACTAAATATGCACCATTTTAAGCAAGAATTATATACAAAACTTGAAAGAAAAATCAGTAAACAAAATAATTTTAAATTTTTTTTATTAAAAACGCTTATGTGGGGAACCTTACAACACAATATTACACTTAAATTATTATTTAACAACCGCCATTTTTAAAAACTAGCATTAGTATAGTATAACAATTTAAACTTATACCTAATCTTTATACTTTATAGCGTTATAGCAATGAATTACAATATGTTTTTCAAGAGTTTCAACGTGAACGACAGCCTTTTATTGGACAGTATGTTTCATAAACGGAGAAGCTCCTTTCAACACGTCAATTGAAGCGATTGGTGCGTTTTTTAAATAAGTAATAACGTCCAGGTCTAGTTGCATGTCTTTATCATTAAAGTTGCCAGTTAGAACCTCATTCACCTTCACAGGAGTTTTAAAACCTTCGTTTTTATTTAATACGTCTGTTAGTTTCTGCGATACAGTTTTTCTAATATTGCGTTTAACTTGATGAATTGACTTTTTAAACGATTTTATAAGTTCTACTGAATCGGATAGCAAAACTTCTTTCTTAGGGAATTGATTGAGTGTTGTACTTGCAAAACCACGACTGACTTTAATATGTGCTAGTTATTTTGCAAGTTGAAATTTTTGTATTATAGTCGTATGTAATACAACTTGAAAAGTTTTCAAAATTTAAAATATTTATTTAATATGTTCTAATTTGAATAATCAAGAGCAACATCCA
Organism: Ctenicera cuprea; assembly: GCA_958336395.1. NCBI lineage: Eukaryota > Metazoa > Arthropoda > Insecta > Coleoptera > Elateridae > Ctenicera > Ctenicera cuprea. Next base: position 99,339 of record CATVIB010000003.1, read on the forward strand.
ACAACGTACCCCATCTGGTAAGCACTGGTTTAGGAGGTATAGTGGAATATTTATATAATAAATTGATTTAAATCAAACAAATCGATTTTTTTTGTTTTTTTTTTATAAAAATCGTGATTTTTTTGCACCCTGTGTAAAACACAGTCATGTAAAAACTGACTGTTTTACTCCATTAATTTTGCACCTCTCTGTTATTATTACAAACAGTAAAGCTAGCGCATTTGCAAAATTTGTTAGGAAGCTTTTGTATCTGTGATGATGCCGCCGTAAGTTGGATTGTTAAAAATTTTAAATTTCTAAAGTTAGCATAAAAATAAAATTATACATCTCCAATTGAGTGAACTTGGATGATGATAATCGTGATTTTTTTACTTCAGAAATGACCTTAAGAATTTTGTTGTACCGGATTGCCGTGAGTAAGAAATGGTCACTTTAATATATTTTATTTATATATTGAGAAGTTTCACTATCGCACATTGCATCTCAAATACAAACGAAAATGTGGGTTACTATAAGGCGCCGTTTGAGCCGAACTCTAAAATATATTAAAAAAAATAGAGAAAATAGAAAAAGAAAACTTCTAATTCGGAAAACAGAAAAAATATTTCTTTATTCTTTTAAAAATCCTAATTCGTTGACAAGTGTTTTGCTTTGTTAAAATTTACTTTTCTCTACAAAAAGTTATACACTTCTGTACCATTTGACAACATTGCGCTGCATGTGGCCTGCATATGAGCTTGATGTAGCGTGGGCGCACTTTTCAACTGTTCAATCTGACTGTTGAATGTTGATTTTAACTGTATTGTCATTTGTCTGTTGAATAATTAACGGTAATTGCTTTTAATTAATAATGTTTCATCTAAGCTGCACAAAAAACCTAATTTCTTGCGAGTTTTGGTTTACATACAAAATTTAATGAAAATTTCATAGTGAAATTCCGTTGAATATCTTTTTTTATAAGTCGGGTTTTTTTGAATTTTATCAAACTCATCACAAATAAAAAACAATTTAAGGTATTACCTTAAATAGTTGTATCCAACACTGGCTTCCATTATATTCCACATCTATGAAACACATTAGTATTAAAAATAATAAGGACTACACTGGTTATAAACATGACATATCTGCTATAAATTAGATATAATAAAAGATTTTAATGGTTAAGACGCTACCCCTGTCGTATCTTGTAGCTTTTTGAAAAATTCGGGTTTTATGATGGTTTAAAGACAAGTTGTTGGCCCTGCATTAAGAAGAGCTGAAATATACCCATCATCTGTTAGCAATTTGTAGGGATGTCACGGATAGCGGTTTTTTAAAAAAGCCGGATAACGAATATTCGGCCGAATTGAGTTGCCGAATAACGGATATCCGGCCGGATACCCATTTTTATAAAATTTATAGCCGGATAGCTATGTGCCGGATACTAAAGCCGGATAATAGACCGAATAGTAGACGTCCTTGTGCGCTCCCCACTTTTTTCAGTTTCAAAACAGGTTTGATCACGCCAATCTCTGGAGTTAGCTATTCTTGAAGAAGAGTGAAGCTGTGTTCTGTGTTATTGTGCTTGTGTTTAAAATTTGATGGTTATTTCATGCAAAATTAAATTCTCTACATGATAGAAGCGAGCTACTGATGATTACCAAACACAACCTAAAATTATTTATGTATTATAAATAATACTCAATTTGTTATTTAACAAATTGAGCAAATAAGAGCAATAATTATCAGTTAATAGTAACAACGGAATAACACAAAATGAGTAAAAGTCGAGTCTGGGCATTTTTTGAAATTATTTCAACCGACGAAACCAAAGCTGCTTGCTCCATTTGCAGCGATGTAATATCAAGAGGTGGAACAGGAAAACAAGCTTCAACAACTCCACTTTTTAATCACTTAAAATATAAACATGCCGAAGAATATAAGAAACTTCAGGAACAAAAACAAAATGCCAACGAAATTGCTTCTCAGAAAATTGCAACAGAAAAACAATTAACAATAACTGAAACTTTGAAACAATGTGGCAAATCGGCCAAGTGGGGTATAAGTGATGCAAAATCGATTAAAATTACAGAAGCAATCGGAGAAATGATTGCTTTAGACAACCAGCCATTTTCAATGGTTGGCGACTTAGGTTTTGCTAACCTTTTAAATATAGTACAACCCAAGTACAATATACCTGGGAGGGTATACTTTTCAGAAACAGTTATACCTAAGTTGTATCAAAAATGCAGGGATATTATTTTTTCCCATATACAAGCTGCTACTATGATATCTTTGACATCTGATATGTGGACATGCGAGATTACCAAGGAAAGTTTTATTAGTTGTACCGCCCATTGGGTAGACGAAGAATTTGTTCTTAAGCATGCTGTACTAAATACAAAACAATTTGTAGGAAGTCATACAGGGGAAAGCATTGGGATGATTTTAAAAGAAATGTTGGCAGATTGGAAAATTGACCATAATAAAATTTTGCTATTAATAAGAGATAATGGGCCTAATATAAAAAAAGGTGCTAGAGAAGCTGGTTTTCAAAGTGAAGGTTGTTTTATTCACACCCTTCAACTTGTAATAGAAGATTCAATATTAACTCAGCGAGCAGTTACAGATATGATAGCTGTAAGTAGACGAATTGTCACGCATTTCAATCACTCTCCACAAGCATATTTTAAATTGCATAATATTCAGCAAGAAATTAAATTACCCAAACAAAAGTTGATACAGGACGTATCAACTCGATGGAATTCGACATATTATATGCTTCAACGTTTATTTTCTCAAAAAATGGCAGTGACTTTATACTTGAGTGACAATGAGGCACTTACATCACCTACACCAAATCAATGGAATCTAATGGAAACTGTTCTTAATTTACTACAACCATTTGAGGAAGTTACTAAGAACATAAGTTCGAATGAAGCATTATTAAGTGAAGTTATTCCAACCGTAGCTACCATCCAAAGATTTTTAAGTACATCTAAGAATGATTTATTTTTTGGAGTGGGTTCAACTAAAGATGTAATAATTGACAATTTAAGTGACAGATTTAAAGAATTAAAATCCAATAAAAACTTCTTAGTTCCGACTTTTATAGACCCCAGATTCAACACAGCTTTTTTTAACAATATGGATGTAGATACAAATTCAATCATTATGGAGATAGAAAAGCAAATAATGGAGGAAATAGAGCCCAATAAAAATGATGTTTTGGAGGTAAACACAGTTCCGGAAAATACCAAAGATGCCAGTAGCGAAGAGGACAATTTGCCATTAGCGGAAGTACGACAGCCAAAAGCAAAATTACGAAAATTAAATGCCCATAAATCTATATGGGACTGTTTCACTGAAATTGCAGAGTCTTCCAACAATAAAAGTGAAACTAGTAGTAGTACCCCAATAGATAAAATTAAAAAGGAACTAAGTACCTACAAAGACGAACCAATTATTAACAGAAAAGAATCACCTTTTAACTGGTGGAAAAAGAACGAGAAAAAATTCCCTCTTCTTCAAAAAATTGCAAAAAAGTATTTATGTACTCCAGCTAGCAGTGTCTACAGTGAGCGTCTATTCTCAGAGGCTGGAAACGTTTTCGAAGAAAAGAGAAATCGTCTCAAACCAGAAAAAGGTGAACATTTAATTTTTTTGCACCACAATTTAAGATTGTTTAAATAGAAAAAAAATATTTCGTTTACTTTTACTTATAGTTAGTTACCTTACCTTTATAAGAGTTCCTTTCGTTTTTTTTTGTTAAAGCATTTTTACTATTTATCGTTTATTTTTAGTTATAAGAGTTCATTTTCGTTTTCAAGCTTTTTGTAAACATTTTACATAGGTACTTGTGCTTTTTCACATAGTAAAAATGTCTATTATCTATTTTTAGTTATAAGCAGTGGCGGATCTTGATTTTGTGGGGCCCCAGGCGCAACCTGATCTGGAGGCCCCCTATTGACCCTTCTAATAATGGGATGGTTCACTAAAATGAACAATGCAGAAAATCATAACGTTTTTTATTTTTGGAATCAACAAAACCATAAACACATAAAAATAAGATACGCAAATAAAAAAATATTCTCAGGTACTAGAAAAAAATAATGACATCCCATTTAAAAAAAAAATCACATTCTCAGGTAAAAAAATTTAATTTTGGTTTTTAAGGATAAGGCACCCAACGATTCTGAGGCCCCCGCTTTGCTGAGGCCCCAGGCACGCACCTCATGCACCTGTGCGGTAATCCGCCACTGATTGCGAGATTAATTATTATTATTATCATTATTATCATACCATAAAATATTCCTGTTTCAGCCAAGTCGCTCATCAGTAATAGTAAAATAAGACTATAATAGCTATTTATGTAACCAGTTAGGAAATGCATCATTTTGTGTAACGAGTGAGATGTTTGCGGGACGAGCGAAGCGAGTTCCCGCAAAATCACACAAGTTACACAAAATCGCATTTCCTAACGTGTTACATACAAAAATTTTTCTAATTTTGATAAACAGAAAGTTTCTTTAAACTTTAAATCGGGGAAATTAATTTCATGAATTGTATAGAAAATCAAGTAGGTACGCTTATTGTGTTTGACAGTTTGAAGTTTATACAGAAGTGTGTCGAGTTAGAAAATATCCGAAATGTCTGATTCAAGTTCAGATATACCAAGTGATATCGAAGAGGCCGCACAAAATGCATTATCATCCGTGATTCTGATAAAATCAAAAGCAAAATATGATTTTTCTAATTTTGACATGTAAAGTGTCACTTTTCAAAATTAATTGAATTTTTCTTAATTTTGTGTTTTTTTTTCGTAGCTGGTGTTGAAATGAATTTTTCATCACCAGTTGTGAAATATTTTACTTTTCCTAACTGGTTATGAAAAGTGTGACGTTTCGAAACTTCAATTAATTTTGAAAAGTGGCACTTTACATGTCAAAATTAGAAAAAATTAATTTTTAGATCCTTTAATATTAAGAGGGACTAATTCTACGCCTCGCCCCAACTTTTGAACTATTATTTTGTCTTTTCTGTTGTGTGTGTTGTGTCAGTTCCAAAGCAATCTTGCCTAAAATAATAAAAAAACGGTTTAGTAGAGGCTTTGTTGCGACATTAAAATAAGGCAAAGATCCGGCGAAAAGCTTTGCCCATTTTGCATAATTTCCTTCAGCGGTATTTCGCTATGAAGTAAACGTAATTCGGAGAAAAGCAGTAAAAAGAAGGTTGCCCACAATAAATAACTTGCAGCTGCAGCGGGAAAAGCTTCTTGCGGGTTAAATAATTGGCGTTGACAAGTTTTATTGCTTTTTAAACATCTACATAACAGGCGGAATTTAAACGAAATAGTACATTAAAAAACAAGTATCATAAGACATGATTTTAGAGCACGCGTCCAAGTTAGAAAACGAGCCGCTTGCGGCGAGTTTTCTAATGGACAAGTGCGCTTAAATGTCTTATGAAACGTGTATTTTATACTATTTTTTCTATTTTGGCCCAAAAAAGTTAAAACTTACCTTATTTTATATTTTAATTGAAAAATATAATTGATTAGGAAAATTTTTTGTATTTTGTTTTGGTTATGTGGCTGTTGGTACATTTAAAACGATTTCAAACAATTCAAACTACTGTCAAATTAAAATTTAGACAAACTGTGTTTGAAAGTGATTTAATTTTTAAAATATCTAAGATTTGAAGATAAGATGGAAGAAGAATTATCTTGCACCCCACCCGAGCTACGCAAAGTAGCGGAAAATACGCTAACAATCTTAATTTTTAAAACTTACAGTTTGAAGGTTATGTTTATAACGCGTGAAGGTTTTGTTGTCACATGGTTGTCACCAACCTAACAAAATAAAATTTCGAATTCTTTAAGGAGTTGCTTTATGAAATCCAGGGTTCGTAATTATCAAGATAATTATTTTTTTTGATAATTATCAGATAATTATCGGATAATTATCTGACAATTATCTGATAATTATCCATACTGACAGACAACTTATTTTCGTTATATTTTTACTTACAAATTATTTTTTCAGTTCAAATATGTTGTGTATAAAAATAAGAAAGGCATTTATATCAACTTTTTTATTATTTGAAACTACAAAAATAAAAATAAATGAATAAAACTAAATATGAAATAAAAAAATAAATAAATTCAAAATTTCTTTTTCTTAGTAGTATAAAATTAAAATAATAATATGTTAAACAAAATAATATTCCAAACTTCTTAAACAAAAAACAAAATACAAAATAAATAATAGTATCACATTCTAACCATGTTAAGGAAATTATTTATTATTTTAAAATCAGTCTTTATATTAAGTCTTTGTTAAATTACTTAATGCCCTTAATGGTATGTTGTCTTCTTCATCCGAATCATTTTCCACTGAAATTATTGTGGGAGTAGATGTTGAAGGCAGCTCAGATTGAGGAACTGGAGAAGTTATCCAAGTCAAATCATTCTTTCGATTTTCAGGGTGCTGATTAAAATATTTAAATAAAAAGACAAGTTTGGCAGCTTTTTCGTTGCCTAATCTATTGCGGAGTTTAGACTGAACCAAGCCAAATGTTGAGAACTGCCTCTCAAGCCCCGCTGTGGCGGCTGTAGCAGTTAAAAGCTTTTCGCAAAAAGTCAAAAATTTTTCCTTATCTGGCCAATCTTTTTCATTTTCTAAAATCATTGACCTCCACCATAATAATGGACTGGTCATTACGAACTGAGCCCCAAACATATATTCTGGAAAAGGAAGAGTTTTGGCAACCAATGCCATTATGAAGGAAGTGAAGTTTTTGTCAGCTGCTGTTATATATTCATAAGCTTCCTTTTTTTGAGCATTACCCAGATTTCGACCTAAAAATCGATGATCCAACATGTTGGCTGCATAGTGCTCTCCAGACAGAGCCATTTTTTTTCTCGCCAGAAATGCTTTTTTTACAGTTGATGTCTGATGTGCTAAATCATTTTCTAGTACATTCCATATTTCTACAGCTATGGCTATAGTGGTTCCGTTTCTTTGCATTCTGTCCAAAGCCACTGCAATCGGTGAAAGTATTTTTAGCAAATCAACACAATTCATTGTTATGTGAGAATCATTCACAATTTTAATAATTTCATTGTCTATCGACTCTTTGTGGTCTTGACAAACTTGCACTAATATCCCTCTGTTGTCAAGATATGATTGCAATGAATCATTCATAGTATTCCATCGAATTTCTAAGGGAAGAACTAATTTTTTACCCCCTGCATTTTTGTAAAGAGCAGATGGAACCTGTTTATTTCGAAAATATTTTATTACTTTCATAATCGACGATGTCACTGTAGGCATTTCTAAATCTTTGGCAAGCAGATTCAAAATGTGTGCGGAACAACCATAGTGAACAAAATCTGTTTTTTGTTTTTCAGCCAGATCTCTTCTCATTTTTTGCACATTGGCTGCATTATCCGTTACAAAACTGCCTATCTTAATATCAAATTTTTCTTGGGCGGATTTGATAGCATTCATTGCAACTACACTTAAATTATCAGCACTATGTGGATTGCTCTGTGTGTCCACCGTGTCAATTAAAATAGATTCACCACATGAGGTGGTGATGCTTGAGCAAACTAATGGACAGTTGTGAATGTTGCTCCATCCATCCAACGACATAGAGACTGTTTATCCCTTAATCTTTTTTCTTGTTTCTTGTGTAGCTTCATTATGAACTTTATTTAATATTGAATTACCAATTTGATAAACCGATGGAGGCTTGTAGCCAGGCCGAAGCAGTGTACAAAGTTTTATAAATTCTTCGTGTTCCACATGATTAAATGCTGTATTAGTGGCATAAAAATATTTTCCAATCTGTAGATCAATTTTTTCTTCGTAATCTTTTGTAGTTGCTATCACCTCTGTATTTTTTGTAATTGCAAGCTTGGTTTGAATTATGTTTGGTTTACTGGAATCTATCGCTGGTGACTGTTGTGGTTGTGATGCAGTTGCAGGCGTAGACGAATTATTTGCAGGTTGTAAGTTAGTAGATACTGCCGCTGTTGGTGTATCTGTCGATGGACTACATATACTTGAATGTTTTTTAAGTCTATTAAGGATGCCTTGCATTTCCTTTTTGCACTTCCGGCACCTTGCCCACATACCACTGTTTTTTGTTTTGATACACACATATTGGCTCCACACGGAATCTTTAATTCTCGGCATTTTTGTATATTATTTTTAAATTTTAATTTAACATACGAACGAACACGTTTGTTTTCAGTTTTGACACAAATTTTGAGGTTATTTGTGTTCGGTGAGTTCGGTCGGATACGAGGGTGCGTTCCGAACTTACGCTCAAGTGCACTGGAGTGCGAAAGGGCAGTCCAGTGGAAAACGCTAATAATACAAAGTACAACTAGAGTTAATGTGGATTTTCATAATTATCAAGATATTTATCAAGGTATAATTATCAAGATAATTATCTTGATAATTATCTTGATAATTATCGATGATAATTATCACTCCGAACCCTGATGAAATCCAAATGAGTTTCATAAAGTAGTCAGTAAAGAACCAAAATAGAAAAACAGTTTTTATAGATAAAAACAAGTAATAAAAGGTTGTTTATCGCCCTATCGGATATTGGCCGCTCTTTGTCCATTAACTAGTGATAACAGGCGACTTTATTTACGACATTTTTTTAAAGTAAATATAGCTAGAGATTTATGAAGTGAAACTTCTTCAAAATGTTTGTAAAAAAGAACCTGACGGTTTTAATCAATTTTACTTGTGGGTAACATTAAATAATGTGTGAATTAACATTTATTTCATAAACATTTTAAAACTAAATCTGAGAGAACTTAAGGCAAATCGAAAACTTTTTTCCAACTGTATGATATTTTTACATGGCTGCATAGAGAATAAAAAGCACTAACTGGTCATGCCATAAAAAGTAGTACCTATAGGTTTGCCATTTAAAAAAAATGACGATGACGTCATAGCTAAAACATATGACAATTAAAAAAATGAAAAACGTCAAATTGTGGCAAAAAACTTGATAGCAAACTTTTGTTAGAAACTTTTTTTCGTAAAGTTATTTATTAAGGCTGTAGCATCGATCTTCGTTACTTTTTATTCACTCTGTATAGATTTTACGCCATACGAAAAAATATTAGGTTCGGAAAAAATAATATATACGAATACCAACTTGCATGCAGTTCGAATAACTTTATGAACTATTTTTGCCATATTGAATCCGGCATTTTGAATTTTATAATTTAAACCCCGAATACGTACGTAATTAGCGGCCACGAAACCCCACAACCCCCAACTATCTTTGTGGACGTAACCGCTACCTTTGTCACAACTCTCAATTATTATTTTGGGCCAGCGGGTGGTCTAGTGGTCCCAACCTCTAAAACTAAACTCCCAACGGCATTAGGTTCGAATCCTCTGCCCATCGGAAATTTTTCTGAATAAGTTAAATCCGGCGTGTCCATAGGCGGTGTGTATGTTGGGTTGCATATCTTTTCGGGGTGGGGCGTGTTAGACCGGTGTATAGCGCAAGTCCGCTGAGCCCGGGTAAGAGGGTGAAATGGGAATCATGAAGTCGTGCTCACGCCCGGCCTCATGATCCTTTAAAAAAATTATTATTTTGGTCACTATGGCCACCATACTTAGAACAACTACTTTTGTTTTGATCAAAATCATTTGATCAGCTTAGAAGCGCCTACTATTATTTGTACTGCTGCACATCCACCGCAATACAAATATTAATATAAATAATATAATTGACATATTTGCTAAAACCAAATAAAGAAAACTTAATTTTATAGTTTAGACAACGTAACTTGTTTAAAAAACACAACACCTTTCTACACAAGTGACTTAATACCAGATACGTATTTCGACAGTTATAAGCTATCATCACCAGTGGTAAACTGACACTGTTAGGTTACCACTATTGATAATAGCTTAGCTGTCGAAACACGTATCTGGTAATTAGTCACTTGCGTGGAAGGGTGCTGTGTTTTTCAAGTGTTGTTATTCCACAGTTAGAGTGTGTTCAAGATAACTTATATTAAAATTTATTTATTATTAAGTGATTACAGTGTATACCTGATAATCAAAGACTGGACTTTTAGTCCCAAAGTAGCAAAAAGTTTCGTTAAAATTCAATACTTAAGACACATTGTTTGGTTCAGTGTTTTATTGTTGATTAACCTGATCTGGAGGCCCCCTATTGACCCTACTAAGAATGGGATGGTTCACTAAAATGAACAATGCAGAAAATCATAACTTTTTTTTTAATTTTTGGAGTTAATAAAAACATAACCACAAAAATAAGATCCGGAAATAAAAAAATATTCTCAGGTACTAGAAAAACAAATAATCACATTCCCATTTAAAAGAAAAAGTCACATTCTCAGGTAAAAATTTTATTTTTGGTTTTTGAGGATAAGGCACCCAACAATTCTGAGGCCCCCGCTTTGCTGAGGCCCCAGGCATGCGCCTCATGCGCCTGTGCGGGAATCCGCCACTGGTTATAAGAGTACCTTCATAAAAGTTTGTTGTCGTTTTGAAGTTTTTTAACATTTTATAGACTTGTATTTTTCTTTAAATAATAAAAAAACGTCTAATACATTTAACTTGCTTCATTTTATAAATTTCTTCAGTTAATACTGGCTTTAGTAAATAACTAATATCCGGCCGGATACATGCTAAAATCCGGCCTTACCGGATATCCGGCAAAAGTGGCCGGATAGCCGGATAACCGAATAACCGGATACTATCCGTGACATCCCTACGAATTTAGTTTCCGTTATCTTAGTTTAGACAAACTTCTACAAAAGAAATAGTTGTAGTCAGTAATAATACCCTTAAAAAGTTTAGCTTATTGTTACATAAACGGCTAATGTAAAAATTTCCAGTAAGCATCACATTAAATATTATTCGAATAAAGTCGGCCCGGTCCGTTCAGCCCGTTTAATAGAAAAGTCCGCTGCTTTTTACTTTCCTATACTTTCAGTATAGGGATGTATTGATTTCATGCAAAATTTCAAAGTTGAGATTTTAACGGAAATGGTCGGGGGGGGGGGGGTCCATGGACCCCTAAAAAGTAATTTTTTAAAAATGTCTGACTGTAAGTGGGTGGGTGGGTGGGTCCGTTACGCTCTATATCTCCGGAACGGCTGGACCGATTTTGATGTGCTTTGGAATGAGGGGGTATATCAAAAATTCACCGACAAAATAAGCTTTAAAAAAAAACCGAAACCGGAAGCGGAAGTTAGACATGTTTTTTTGGTAGCATTTTGTTCAGAAACTGAATTTTTGAAATTTTAATAGTGAAGATTACTGAAGGCCAGGACAAATCAAACGTTTTTTTACCGAACTCTCTAGCTTTAAAATGGCGGCCGCTACGAATTTTTGAACATTTCGACTTTAACGCCCATTTACTCAAAAACCAGTTATCTGATTGGAATCAACTACATCTTGTTTGGTAGCCCTTCAAGGGTACTATACCATGAAATATAATTAATTTTGAAAATATAAAAACGATCGCAATGACATCACTCCAAAATTTTGGAATTTTTCAAAGAAATATTTCTCAAAAACTGCCGACACGTTTTTGTTTAACCTTTTTAAGCTGATAGAGCTGGGAATCTTCTACAATTTGTTTTTTTTTTGCGCATTGCTATAATTTCACTGTGACGCTCTCTGTGAATTTTTGAAAATTGAAAATTGGTACCCTTTTATTTATTTAACGGGGGGGGCAACAAAATATTTCTGTTAAAGCAATATAGCTCATCATTGATAGCAAAATCCCAATATATTTTTTTGATACTTTAATATTTAGGGGGCTACTGTTCCCCCTCCCCCTCAAAATTTTCGCTACAAAATTAAAAAATTGATTTCTTCTTTTGTTCGCTCTAGGTCTAGGAGAATCTTTTTACAAAAAATCAATAATCGAATTTTTTGCCCCTTAATAATCTTTTTGTTCTTAGAAGAATTTCACATACTTTCTACAGCAGTTGTATTCTTGTACTAGTCGTTTAATGTTCAGTGTAGGCCAACTTTTGTATTTTAATAGATAGACCCGCAAACCCAAGAGCACAGTTGTAGGGCAAATTCTTCTCGATTGTATTTAAGAAAAAAACTTGAGTTTCCAATTTTAATATGGCGGCCACGGTAAAAAATAATTTTTTTTTAAATGGAAACGTGGCATTTTGGCTTTAAAATCAGAAAGGTTTTGAAATTCTAAATACAAATTAATAAGAGTAATTTGTTGCTAAAAAGAATACTTCTCGAGTTATTAATATATTTTCAAATATCAATTTCCGCGCTTCCGTTGATTCAGTCCGAATATTTTACCCAACCTTATGCTTGCAGCGCAGCGGTCGGTCTTTCTTCAACCGCTTCAAGATGTTACAACTTATAAGAACTATTTACTTTAACTAGTCGTGTCTAGACAGGTGTATATCGAAAGTGTTGGAAAATATAAAACAATGTATTTAAATGTATAGGAAAGTCCTGGCGAAGTGTTTCACTCATTTTTTCATATGTTCCAACAGTAACAGCCAAGTACGCCCGGTTCGCCTGACCTAGGTACAATCCGGCCCATGCAGAGCTACATCTAGCTCGGTATACACTTAGAATAGCTCCGCCGAAAACAGCGCCATCAAAAATAGTGGCGGTCAAAAATGTCGCCAGGTAAAAATGTCGCCTGCAATAACAGCGCCTGTAAAATGTCGCCGGTCAAAAATGTTGCCGCCAAAAATAGAGCTTATCAATAATGTCGTCTGGCAGTAATTTTGGCAAAAAAGCGCCTATCAATAATATCGCCGTCAAAAATCGCACGGTTTAAAATGTCGCGGTCAAAAATGTAGCGGTAAAAATGTCGCCGTCAAAAATAGCGCCGGTAAAATGACGCCGTCAAAAAAGCAGCCGACAAAAATAGCGCCGGTAATAACTAGAGCACCGTCATAAAATACAGAAGGGATGAGCAGCGAGTCTGTCCATTGGCCAATGATGTGGGAATGGTAGTCCAACTAAATAGTTATTTTAAGAAAAAACCTATACTAGATTCAGCATAAGTCTTTACCGCTTAGCTTTAAATAACGATTTTAATACTTTTTGGTTAACATTGGTGTACTTTTTAAGAACCAACGGTAAGTTCGGCTTTGAAATTTCTTAACGGGGTTGAAGTCACGTCATCAGTGTTAACTTTAAATCAAACTTTTATCAAAATGCTAAGTATTTTTATAGCGATGTTTCTTATGGCGTCCATTTTGAGGTGCTATTTTTGCAAGCGACATTTGGCCGGCGCTATTAATAACCGGTGCTATTTTTGCCGGTGACTTTTTTGACCGGCGCTACTTTTGGCGGCGACAATTTTTATGGGGGCATTTCTGACCGGCGCGCTATTTTGTTCGGCGACATTTTTAACGGCGCTATTTGTGCCAACAACATTTATGACGGCGCTATTTTTGCCGACGACATTTTTAACGGCGCTATCTATTTTTATCGACATTTTTGACGGCGCTATTTTTGCCAGCGACATTTTTTGACAGCGCTATTTTTTCCGGCGACTTTTTTGACCGGCGCTATTTTTGTCGGCGACATTAGTGATAAGCGCTATTTTTGGTGGCCACATTTTTGACCGGAGACAGTTTTGGCAACAACAACTTTGACCCGCGACACATTTGCAGGCGCTATTATTGCGGGCGACATTTTTGACCGCCTTTTTTCGCTGGCACTATTTTTGACGGCGCTATTATCGACGGCGCTATTATCGACGGCGCTATTATCGGAGCTATTCTGACCCCGAACCATCTAGCACATGTGCAACTAACATTTACTGCAACTTGTCAAATACGGTACAGAAGTAAATAACCTCTTACAGAGAAAAATTAATTTTAACAAAGGAAACGCAATTTTGTTCCAGAATGAGGAAGGTTAAAAAATAACGCAAAATTTTCATTTGTTAAAAAATGAGACATTTTAGTCAAAGAAAAAAGAAAATTCCAAGTTCACACATAAGAAAGAATAGAAAAACAACATTTTTTTAATTTCAAACTTACATCGTTAAGATAAAAAAGCCTTAAAGAAATTGCTACGTCAAAACAAACATTGTACTTTGCTTTTATAAGCTAGAAGAAGCCGCCAAAGGCTCTCGTGTAATCTAAATCACGTCAACAACAATTTTGCTTACTCGAAGGTGTCACTGTAACTGGATAAGCTTTATCAGGCTAATCAAGTTGCTAGAGGTTACAAGCTTTGGCGTAGATAAAATATTGCTGCAGGCGCCCGCGGATTAAGTGGGGGACCAGAAGAAACCAATCCAAACAAATTCAGACCATGATTTTGTTTTCTTGACCAAACCAATCTGATAAAGTGATAATAAAACTAAATTATGTAAAAAATATTAAATACGTGTTGCATACATGAAACATTACGTCCGGTGCAACAAATCGGTTTTTTTGATTTAATTAAATTTTTCGAGTATTTTTTTATTTAAATTGGTTTTTATGATTTAAAAATTAAAATACAATATTTCCAATATAAATGATTTTGGATAGGTCTGAAAGAACTTTCTATTCATTTAAACCTTTGGATTTAAATCAACATCAAAAAAGCTGATGTATGCTGACGAATTACAATAGCAAACTGCTTTCAAACTTCGAAAATTTATAGTAAACACGTGAAAATATTCAAATTTTGTTATATTAACTTACATCGAAAACTGAATCGTTTCCAAAATACAAGGTGTTAAAGTTTACAGTATGTGTTTAGCAAATTCTTTATTGCTGAACATTGACACGCGCCGCGTACGAGAGGGCTCGGAGACTGGAGCCTCCCCCCTTCTCCCAGAAAAATCAAGGAAAGCGCAGCCCCGTCATAAAATTAAAAAAAAAACATTTCGATCAGGAAGTAGTGCAACCGATTTAAGCTAAGTATATGCGCTAAAGGCTACTAATAATAAACAAAAACTAAATTCAAAACGCTTTTAGCGTCAGCAATAAATGAACAGTTAGAGAATCCCAACCCTCGGGAGAAGATTAGTAAATCCTAGACAGTGTTGCCACCTCGTATAGACCGAAATCGGTATACACCATCGACAAAGCGCGGTAGATTTCATTATAATAAATTCTATTAGTGATAAACCTGGTATTGAGACATAGTAAATGAGTGGAAATGGTGCAAAGCGCTGCAAAAAAATACAGTTTAAAATATTTCGAAACAATGTTTTCTCGTTTTCGAGATAATTTAAAAGCCTGAATATTAAATTTTTTTATTAATTTTTTTTTTTCGGAAATAGAAGTAGAAACACGACGACGGCGCCACTGGATGTCCAATGCAAGACTACACGAGATACAGGATATAATGGTAGCATCATTATATCCTACAAATTCTACTATACGAAAAAAAAGAAATTGCAAAAAATGAAAATGCATGGTTTCCACATCGTGCCTAATCAAAATGAACACTCTGTATATATTCGAAATTATAACAAAACTGTTGGCTTTAAATTAATTTTATTAAAAAACATCTAACGCTACAAATAATTACAAAATAAGACGATTACAAAAATGTGCGAAGCGCTTCGTCTCGACTTTCGTATACTTGCGAGAATCTTTTACCTTGCCCATGCCCAAAAGTTTTATACACCACGTTATAGCCACACAACGGTGGCTGTAGAAAAGGCACGCACAATGATATTACTCAGCAAAACGCAAATGGAACACGCGCGTCCTACAGATGACGGAAGATTAATTTTTCGTGCAATGAAAAAACCGTAATATAATACGGCATTAAAGTTAAAATTTACAAAAAAATCGTTACAGCTTTTAAAGCTAAGAAGTTCGCAAAAAAATCGCTAGATTTGCCTGCCCTTTAATCAGATTCAGTGTTTAGATTTAAACCTTCGGTTTCCGACGAAAATGCTTCCAGAAAACATGACTAACTTCCGCTTCCCTTTTTTGGGTTTCTGGGGGATCCAAAGCATGTATTTCCGTCAAAATTTCGGTTTCAAAAATATTCATGTTATCAATACTTCCCTATACTGAAAGTATAGGAAAACAGTAACAAATTCTTTTAATTATAAAAGAGGTAAATGAGTAATAACGCAAGGAATGTAACTTAACACCCTGTATCTCGGAAACGATTGGGATTTCGATTTAGGTTTATACCGGGTGTTAATAAAATATGGCACACCTCCTTTTTATATTTATTAAGATAAATTTTGGTATGTTTTATAAACCATGAAAACGCATTATAATGGGCCAAAAATTCAACTAGTTTCACTTCCTTTCTTTCTTTCAGCTTTCTTATTTCTAATAGAACTCTTATCTTTTCGCATAATCAAATTAGGATAAATTTTCAGTCCATCTAGGCAGATAAGCCGCAATTATGACATCCCGAAAAAATTTTTGGATATTTTTAGGAAAGGAAAGTTATGATTTCATGCAAATTTTCGAATTTCAGATTTTAACGGAAATAACGGGTTTTCGGAAGCAAGAAACCCAAAAATAATCTAAGTTGCAGGCTTCCGCGGCCGTTGTTAATAACAGCTAGGCTTCCGGGTTGGAGCCGCGTCATCGGTGCATGAACTGCCGACGTTTCGTCCTCGGTTCCACGGGACACAGTTGTGTTCCAGATCCCAAAGTGACCACAGCCCTGAAGATGTCCCGTGGAACCGAGGACGAAACGTCGGCAGTTCATGCACCGATCACGCGGCTACAACCCGGAAGCCTAGCTGTTATAAACCCAAAAATAGTTTTTTTATGATAGTCTGTGGCTGGGTGGGTGCGTTCGTTCCCCTATATCTGCGAAACCCCATGTTCGATTTTTAGAAGATTTGGTACCTATATGGAAGTTTTTAGTTGCAGCAGGTAGTTCTTTAACCGGAACCAGAAACGGAAATTAGACATGTTTTTTTGGTATAATTTTATTGACTAAGCAGGTTGTAGGGCCTTGGGAGACCGATAAATCGGACGATGCCGAGGTATCTGTTTGTGCGTGTGTCTGTATACACTTTACAGTCCTGACGCCATAACGCAGAAACCCCAAATTTGGCTTAAAGATTGTTACTCGAACAAAACCGCAGGAAAATCAGGCTGGTCCATAAAAAAAGGGGGAGGGAGAAGAGAGCGGAAGCTCTATTTCAAGATAGACGCGCTGGAAAAACAAAACTTAGATTTGTATTCTACGCACGCCGAAGAGCCGATCTGCACAAATGCGCACTCCCTATCACCCCCACCCCACACACACACTGCCATCTATGTTAATTTTTTGTTTCCAAACTTTTAAAAATTTTCAATATTATAAAAATTTAAAAAAAAACATCCGGTATATATTATATTTGAAATTTTTGAAGAATTTTGAAAATATTGTCAATTTCCAAAAAATTGTCAAAATTTTCCCAATATATTAAAAAAAATTTCAATAAATGCGTGGAAGGTCCTGTGGCGGTTGCTCAACACCGTTTTTTTTATGTTTCAAAAGGACTACTAGACTCAAGATGGTTCTAAATAAATGTTTTGTTAGAAACTAATACTAAACAGATAGCACCAAAGAAAAACAAGTTAGGGTCAAGTTAGGGTCAAGTTAGGGGCATTATCAAATACTTCAAAAATTCTGTATTTGAGAAGCGGCCCGACCACTAGGGATGCAGCGAGCAGTACTTTTTCAAAATGCCGGATAACGGATATTCGGTATCCGGTTGCTCAGCCGGATAGCCGGATACCGGATTATCCGGCATAGTTCTTATTATCGAAGTGGTTCCAGCTTAAACGCAGTAAAATTCAGGTTTTTAATCACAGGACATAATAAAAGAGTGTGCAATGCACGAACCCTATGGTCTTATTTTGTAGTGTTTCAGAGAGAGGGAGCACAGAGACAAGGAAACTACTAAATGTACTATTTCAAGGATGTGCTAATTCGCGCTCATATTGTTATTTTATTCAGAATTAAGATTTGAAATCTGTCAACGAATTTGACTGTAATTACAAAAATTAATATTTTTTTAACAATGATTAAAACTAAAATATGTTCTGTTTTGATAGATCTTTGTCGGTCTTTGTCGACATTTAAAATACAATATTGACGATTGATTACTTTTTATAGGTTCCTTGTCTCGATCTCTCTGTCACATGTACTGCAAAATTGAGACCTGCACATCATAGCAACAAGCGGTTCATGCATCTTCCGTATGTTATATATTACTTCGTGATTTTAATAAATAATACTTATTTATGTTGTTTGAAATCATTTCAAATTTTTAATTCGCATAAATGCTGATATCAATAATATAAATTTAGTAATTTTATGCAGATCTGCCAAATACTGGGCTTATGGGGGTTTTTGCTCTCTTACTTTCATTATTTTAGTCTATACTTTCAAATCAAATTGCATGCATAATCTCTTTTACTTGAAGAAAAATCTCCGGCCGGATACTTCATATTATCCGGCCAAACCGAATATTCGGTGAAATGGCCGGATGGGCCGGATAACGGATAAAAACCGAATATCCGTTGCATCCCTACCGACCACCTTACCATTTGCAAAAACGAAGTTTATTTGAAAAATACCTTTTGGCAAATTTTCAAAGGTAATAAGGTATTTCAATTTTGTTTTGTAATTTGTAAATTTTATTTATTAGAGCGTTATAACTTGATTTGGTTTGGGTTGGGTTGGTCAAAGCCCTCATAATCGTAAAAAAATATGCAAAAAAAATATTTTGGGGACGTAAAAATTTCACATAATTGGCATAGTCAGACTCGGAATTTTATTCCACTTCGGCATATGCAAAAAACATACATGCTGTTCGTTTAAAAATAAGAAAGTTGAAGTCATTTCCAGCGAAATCGGTTGTTAAGGCCTATAAAACATGGAAAGATTTGATTTATCTTAACACATAAAGAAAAATAAGGCGATGCCATATTTCATTAACACCCGGTATGTATATCAAACGCTTTTTATTTCACGTGTTCTAGAAATTCCCGAAGTATGCAAAGGAAACTTCGAAACACCCTGTAGATAATTCTACCTAACCTAACAATGTACAAATTTACGGCGTTTTACATCGATAGTAATTATTTTACAGTAATATTACAATCACCACAAACTGTTTAAACGAATTACAAAAATTTATACCTTGGCCATAACACGTGCATCCACTTCACGCATGGGTTCGGCCCAATCCAAAACAACCCGGCGATTCCACAAGCATAATAACTCTGAAAATTCGTTTTTTGCAATAGCAGCATCCTGATGGGTTTCAAATTCAATGAACACGAATCCACGATTTGTGTGGCTCTGTTGGTAACCCCTGTACACAATAACATCCACTATTTGCTGAACACCCATTTTTAACAGTTCGTCCCAAATTTCAGTTTTGGTTTTGTATAAAGGGATACCGCTCAAAAATAAACGATTGTTTTCGAACGAAATTTTCAAAAAAACCATATGGCGAGGGCGGAATTCTACTGTAGTTAACGTAGCAATCGCGTTTTGAGCTTGCCGTGGATTAAAATAACGAACAAAAGCGTATCCACGATTCGCAAGTCCCGAGGGCCTCAACATCAAACGTATTTCATAAACTTCACCAGCCCTTTGAAAGAACCAAAAAATCTCATCTTCAAGGGCGTCTAGCGGGAGTCCATGAACAAACACTTCCGAACCTCGCACTGGAACTGTTGTCGCTCGAAGCGGTGGTCCAGTTTTTCGCAAATATTTCAAATTGTAAACGGGATACCCAGTTAAAATGGAGAACTGTCTTAAGCGACATTGAATGTTATTTTCGATGCCACCACGCACGTGCGACGTTGTATTATGGTTTTGCATGGTAGTGACAGATTACCAAAATGCAATATTTGGAACCAGTAATGATTTTTACTTCTGCTTTCTATAAAGGACCATGTTCAACTGAAACTGAAACAACTAATCGACAGACGAAGGCGACTTAGGTTAGAACAAGTGCAAACCGCCCAACAAGCTCTTTGTATCGGCCGGTAGGCATCAAAACACAGCAATGCTGCTATTAACCTTGGACAATTTTAGACTGCTTCCTAGAATTATTATTATTTTGAATTTAAATTATTATTTATTGATGACATTCCGCATTTTGATATTGATACCTACCTCTTCCGGCAGCTTGCGTTGTATAAAAAACGACATTTATACACAATAATAAGACAATGATAGTATGTACGTACATATTTTTTTTATTAAAAAATTGTTTGACCTCAAACATAAACCAAAGGAATAAACTTACAACCATCAATACCGAAATCAACGATACAATTTTCCGAGTTCACATATTTTTTTCGCCTACCCTGTTATGTATTTTATACCTTATTTACTATATATATTTTATACCTGTTTACTCATATACTTTATAATCGTTTACTCATGTATTTAATACCTTAATTACTTTACGTTATATTGCTTTTAATGTTGGAATTTAGCAATTTCACCATCATGATGCAATTGTTAGCTTTATCATGACACATCAGAAGATGATGCACTAGATTGCTCGGATTCTGTTATTATAAACATATAAATATTAGTAATGCATGTAAGGTCCCTCATCGGGCCCCAAAACCACTCAGGATCGTCTTGTTCATTTGCTTATTCATACAAAACTCGTGATTATTAAACACATCAACATTTTAATATAAATAGGTTGTACCCATTAAATGTAAGCCCAGAACTTAAAATCCCCCTCTTTCGAATTTGACGAACCGTTCAGTAAGTAGATTAAGTTAAATGTGAAAGGACAAAAAGAAATTAAGCAAACACTGCATAGTTTTTACGTTCCCGTACCTTCAATTATTGATTTCATGAAAATTTTCGGAATCTAGAGTTTAACGGAAATACAGGTTTTGGTGTTCAAGGAAACCCAAAAAGGGTCTGTCTGTGGGTGAGTGGGTGACGCCTCTACAGGCGAAAGTGCTGGACTAATTTTGATGAAATTTTAAATTAAGAGGTATATCGAAAATTGTAGTTCCAGTTAAGCTTTACAAAAAAATTCAAAACAGGAAACAGAAGTTTGAAATGTTTTTTTTTGTAGCGTTTTTTTCCAAAACAAAATTACGCTCCATATCTCCGGAACGGCTGGACCGATTTTGATGTGCTTTGGAATGAGGGGGTATATCAAAAATTCACCGACAAAATAAGCTTTTAAAAACAATCCGAAACCGGAAGCGGAAGTTAGACATGTTTTTTTGGTAGCATTTTTTTTCAGAAACTGAATGTTCGAAATTTTAATAGTGGAGATTAAAGAAGGCCTTAGGACAAACCAAACGATTTTTTGCCGAACTCTCCAGCTTTAAAATGGCGGCCGCTACGAATTTTTGAACATTTCGACTTTAACGCCCATTTACTCAAAACCCAGTTATCTGATTGGAATCAACTACATCTTGTTTGATAGCCCTTCAAGGGTACTATACCATGAAATATAATTAATTTTGAAAATATAAAAACGATCGTAATGACAGCACTCCAAAATTTTGGAATTTTTCAAAAAAATTTTTCTCAAAAACTGCCCACACGTTTTTGTTTAAACTTTTTAAGCGGATAAAGATAGGCATTTGCTACAATTTTGTTTTTTGCTCATTGCTATAATTTCACTGTGACGCCTTCTGTGAATTTTTGAAAATTGAAAATTGGTACCCTTTTATTTATTTAACGGGGGGCAATAAAATATTTCTGTTAAAGCAATATAGCTCATCAGTTATAGCAAAATCCGAATATTATAATATTTTTTCGATAATTTTATATTTAGGGGGGCTACTGTTCCCCCTCCCCCCAAATTTTTTCGATAAAAAATTAAAAATTTGGTTTTTTGTTTTGTTTGCTCTAGGAGAATCAAAAAATCAAATTTTTTGCCGCTTAATAATCTTTTTGTCCTTAGAAGAATTTCACATACTTTCTACAGCAGTTGTATTCTTGTACTAGTCGTTTAATGTTCAGTGTAGGCTAACTTTTTTATTTTAATAGATAGACTCGCAAACCCAAGAGCAAAGTTGTAGGGCAAATTCTTCTCGATTGTATTTAAGAAACAAACTTGAGTTTCCAATTTTAATATGGTGGCCACGGTAAAAAATAACTTTTTTTTAAATGGAAACGTGGCATTTTGGCTTTAAA
The DNA here is from genome assembly GCA_958336395.1 of Ctenicera cuprea. Classification (NCBI taxonomy): domain Eukaryota; kingdom Metazoa; phylum Arthropoda; class Insecta; order Coleoptera; family Elateridae; genus Ctenicera; species Ctenicera cuprea. Next base: position 121,445 of record CATVIB010000003.1, read on the forward strand.
ATCAGAAAGGTTTTGAAATTCTAAATACAAATTAATAAGAGTAATTTCTTGCTAAAAATAATACTTCTCGAGTTATTAATATATTTTCAAATATCAATTTCCGCCCTTCCGTTGATTCAGTCCGACTATTATTTTACCCTACCTTGCTTCCAGGGCAGCGGTCGGTCTTTGTTCAACCGCTTCAAGATGTTACAACTTATAAGAACTATTTACTTTAACTAGTCGTGTCTAGACAGGTGCATATCGAAAGTGTTGCAAAATATAAAACAATGTTATTTTATAAGTATAAGAAAGTCCAGGCGAAGTGTTTCGCTCATTTTTTTTTCAATGAAAAGTCTCTATCCTCAGATGGAACATTTTTATATTTTTATTCTACGTCGATTTTTCAATAATAATTATTTTAATTTATATATGAAAGTCTGCTAAACGCGCTTTACTTGAGGCGACATCTACATCTCCTCATGGAACTAATGCATCACGTGACTTAGCATTTAGCCGGCTCAGTCAACGCCCAGTCTGTCAGTGCATTGTGCGCTGGGGTAACTCTAGTTTATTTAAAAACGCAAACGCCGATCCTTATAAACTTTTATCAGTTCGATAGACTATTTAAAGTACTCATTTAGGATTCGCTAGAATTTTCAACTATTTTAAAAAGTAAGAAAAAAACGATATTTTTTAATATCAACAACGCGTTTGCCGGCAGTTACGTGGTTTTAACTACGCCGTTAGCTCTAATTATAAAATAATTTTTTATTTTTTGCATATTTTTGATGACTTCCCAAATAAAGCCATTATAGCTATTTTTGTCGGACATCCGGAGTGGAATTTGTAATTCCACGAAGCGCTTCGGCGGGCGTTTATCTTGCTTTCGTGCAGTAGTCGCTGCTTCTATGCGTAGCGTTACGGTACGGAAACCAATTGAACAGACTATTGCAAATTCAAATTCTCGCTGCTTGTTTTCTTAGAAATCTAATACCCGCTGAACTGTACAACGTTATATTTATTAAATGTTACACTATTGCAAATATGGCAACGGCAAATACGGGTGTCCCAGAAGTTACTGACCCATTTTAATTGCAAATATTTCCGAACTAAGAGGCCATAGAGAGATGCGGTTTTCACTGAACAATTTCTTTTTAAAAAAAGGTTTTTTCAGTATAAATGTTTATTCAGTAAAGTCTTATATAGGGTGTTTAAAAAAAAGGTATTTTACAATTGCAAATATCGTTGGGTTACAATTAACGGCGCTTGCCTTGATTTACTGGCTGACCTCGGCAAGTAACAATAGCCCCACATACATATATTACATACAATCAAACACGTGTGTGAATGACATTGAATGAATGTGCATGAAGGGTGGCATACGCTTCAGGGGCGTAGCGGTCTAAAGGCCAAACGGCCCCACTACCTCCTACTGCACAAGCAAATAGCCTACTCGGAGTGAAAGACCTCGACACCTTCGGGTATAAGAGGTGAAAGATTAAGAAAGAAAGAAAGAAATATCGTCGATTTTTTAATAGAACACCCTGTATATTTTAATACTATCTGAAAGGTGAACTCTTCCTCTTTCCGAAAATGTACAATTTGTTACAGTTGAATTAAAAAATGAGTGAGTTATTTGGTTTTTAAGGATGGTCGTTCATTCAGTACAGATTTCTGATACATGTTGATTCTTAATATGTTTTGACATTAGAAATCCGATAACTACCTATTTGTAGAAAATAACAAGACAAAATTGAAAGATAAATACCTAATTTTAATAAAAATTAACATTCTAAATTAGCTACATTAATAAAAATCTTTAAGATGCTCCAAGTGTTGTCCATTTTGGTCTATACATTTTTGCAACCTGAACAAGAAATTGTCAAAAGATTTTCGCAACATTTCCGGGGTAATTTCTTGAAATGTTCGGACAATGTTACATCGCAGTTGTTCCAGAGTCTCTGGGATAGGATTATAACATCTCTCTTCGATTAAATAAAATATAAAAAAGTCTGGAATCGTCAGATCTGGTGAGTGGGCAGGCCACTCAATTGGTCCGGCTCTCCCAATCCACCTATCTCCAAATGTTTCTTTCTGCAACAGAATTTCTAGCCACAAGTGTGGCGGCGCACCATCCTGCTGAAAGTAAACAGAGTTTGTGGCGGCATCTTGTTCCAGTTGTGCATATAAAAAATTTTCTAACATGTCTGTGTAGACATTACCAGTAATTCTCAGTTCTTGGAAGAAGTACGGTCCATATATTTTTTCTTTAGAAACCACACCAAACGTTCAACTTCGCTGAATCTCTTTCGTATTCCTCTATTACTCTTGGATTTTCAGACCCCCATATTCGACAATTATGTTTATTACATTGCCCGTTTAAATGGAACGCAGTCTCATCTGACATTATAAGCAGAACATTGGGTACTTCTCTATATAAATCTAGTGAAGTCTCCGAAAAAACAAGTCTTTTTTGAAAATCTCTTTCATAAATTTTTTGGTGCATTTGAATTTTATAAGGAGTTAATTTTAATACCATCATACAACTGAACTTCGGATTTAGAAAATCCAGTTGTACTTGCTATTTTGCGAATAGATATTCGATTATTGTGTTCTTCTAATGTTTCCTGAATACGCAGGAGTCTATTTAAAAAACCATCAGCATCACGTGTTTGATATTTCTTCTTTTCCAGAGAGCCACTTTGCATAAATGCAGTGCCACTTTTTTATGCTGTTTTTTGAAGGTGGATTTTTCCTAAATACCGCACGAAATCTTCTATTAGTATCAACAATCGATTCATACTTAGCTTACAATAACACAGTTGATGATTTTTCAATTAAAGTAAATCGGACCATTATTGAAAAAAAATTAACAACAGCCGTTTAAGAATTGTTCAAATCAGAATTAATTACTTTGACAGTTCATTGTGTCAGTTAACTGACATTATAAAAATTCCAAAGTATGCTTTAACATTAACACCCGTAAGCCTATCGTTAAAAACCAAATAACTCACTCATTTTTCAATTCAACTGCAACAAATTGTACATTTTCGGAAAGAGGAAGAGTTCGCCTTTCACATAGTATCAAAATATACAGGGTGTTCCATTTAAAAATCGACGATATTTGCAATTGAAAAAGACCGTTTTTTTAAACACCCTATATAAGACTTTACTGAATAAACATTTATACAGCAAAAAACTTTTTTTAAAAAGAAATTGTTCACTGAAAACCGCATACCTCTATCGCCTCTTAGTTCGGAGATATTTGCAGTTAAAATGGGTCAGTAACTTCTGGGACACCCGCAATTAGTCTCTAGTATTGGCTACAATTTGTTGTACTTTCTTCAAAGCTTTAATCTTACTGTGGCGCTTTCTATGAATTTGGATGAATGGAATGGAAGGTTATAATTATAAAATTTACACTTTCGCAAATACGATAAGTTTTAGTATGGGAAAGTCCACTCGAAATCCACACTTCAGTTTTTCAGTTTGTTAATTAACGTCCTAAAACACTTACCTTTATAAGAAAATTAACAAGTATTCATAATTTAACCCATTATTTTCAATGCACGCACGAACTCTTCGTAACATGAACTCGCGCACTCTGTAAAAAAACTATTGGACTTTTGCGATTAATTCCTGTGGCATTTTCTACAAGTACTCTTAGTTCTTAAAGGGTATTTACAGGGGTGGCATATACCAATTGTTTCAATATCTACCCTCATAACAAAATTGCAATAATTTTAAATCTGGAGATCGGGGGGCCATAACTTTCAAGAATACTTCAGATAATTTTGAAAAATGTGTTGGATCTCAATTTTAATTGCAACGCTTATATCTTTTTCGCAAATGAAAAAGTGTAAATCCATGTCTAGTATGATTGCTGCAATTAGAAGCTGACCAACCCGGCACTATTATAATCAAATAATCTGATTATAAGTTGCTAAACTGCGCGTCATATAAAACGTTATTGACAATGTGTGTCAGTGGTCTCCAAAATAATAATTAAAAAGAAAAGAATACTTAGGTTTTGTACCACATCCACTACTAAAAAAATCGCCGGTCGTGGTGGGCGCCATTCTTGCCCTTAGCTCATAGACAAAAATATTCTTGAGCCGGGCCTGCAACAAAATTAACGAATAATGCAGGTTTCATAAACATTATCTGTAGGAAGATCGTTTTAATCTTATACTTATTTTAAAGAAATTATTCTATTATCTATTTTCGTAATGAATAATTATACATATACTAGCAGAACCCGTGGACTACGCCCCCGTTTTTCTTTTTGTAACTCTAAATGTTTCCTTCACTGAGTCTGTCTCTGGTTTGAGAATTGCTCCCGGAAAGAGAATCCTGTGAAGAAAACGGAAGGAAGCCCGAAAAGACCCCGGGAAGACGTAAAAAATTTTAAGAAAGAAAAACCCATTTAAAATCATCAGCATAAACATCCGCCGGAAAAATTCAGTGGGAAACATGTTAGTTAAACTTATCACTTTTCCTCATTTCCAGGGGAGTACTTTAAGAGAGATTTCAAAATGCTTTTGGAAGTAATAAATACGCCCAAAAAATTTGGTTAGACGTTTGCATATAATTCCAAAAATAAAGTTCGCCAGTATTCATATAAATCGATCAGCAAGGAAAAACACTATCGTTTTCAAAGAAAGCTCTTTCTTAATTATACCGCAATCCACCAGCATGAGAAAACACGTGCTTTTGTTTATGCGATGTTTTTTTAGTAGTTGCTTTCTCAAGGAAATAATTTTACCGTGGTTGTTTTTACCGTAGCTTTTTTTAGGACGATTTCAGCGGGTGTTTTCTTCATCAATGGTTTTCCCAGCGTTTTTGTTGTGGCCCCTTTTTCAGGGACGTTTTCACGATAAACCGAAAAATGACTGCCAAAAGCAGAAGCTGTTTTTTAATAGCATATTATTATTGTAATGTTTTGGGTATTTCGTGCCGCTGCTGACGCGTCAAGGCTGGGATCTCGACTGACAGTGTAGCTGTAGAGAGTATTTATCGGTATTTGGAGGTACGCTATATTGTGTAATACATAAAAATCTTTGATAATAATTTATTAATAATCAGGGAGTAGATATGTTCTTGTATAACGTCTCTTATAAATGAAATATGAAGTGCTGACGTGTTTTACATGTCCACATGGCGTAGAAGTGTTCTAGTGTTTGTTCTGGATCCCAATAGTTAAAGCAGTGAAGTGTGCTTATTCGTAAACACACAATTACATTCATGTATATTGTTTTTGGGTGAAATATTGGTGTTATGTTAAAATTCGCCTAGCGCAGCCCCCAATCTTTAGCAACAAACAATGTATTACCAAAACACTGTCGTTAAACTTGATGTTTATGCAATTTATTACCATTTCACTCTATATATTTTTACATAGTTAGATAGAGCTTTCTGCGCTCTATAAATTTAAAAATCAGGTAATTTCTATAGAATTTACCTGATTTTTGCTTTCTACAGAAATACATAAAAGCGAAAAGGTAAATTGAGACCTATTAAAATTTTGTAGAAAAACCAAGATATGCAAAAATCTTATCCACATTTGGAGAAGCCAAAATTCTATCAGATAATCAATTTCAGGTGTTTATACATTAATAGTCTAATTTATACATTTGTTAAATGAACTATTTTATTTTAGGTAGGTACTGAAAAAGTCGTTTGTCATTTCTACGGAAAAAGTTAATCATGAAATGTTTCTCGTGAAACAAAAGTACCCAAGGATGTTGTTTATAATGAGTCAAGTAATGAAGATTCACTGTAGGTATGTGTAAATACATAATAATTTCATATTTGGCTGTTGTTTCTTATAACCATTTGGGAATTTTCAATTTCAGTCGTCAATCCAAACCCGTGTGTACAAAGAATCAAGGTTTTTTTCGTTAAATAGTAATGAATCTCATTATTTAAACAAGAAATTGTATTCATTTGAACCAAATTTCGTTCGATAAGGTCTGCTATCAAAATGCTGCGGTCTGCTTGCAACTTTCGAAAAGATTTGTTTTCTGTGAATTATTATCTTTATTTTGAGATGAGTTTAAAGCTGGAATGTTATCATGCACATCTTAGCTATGACAGAAAAAAATTCATCCTGGAATAATACCGTGCGATATTTTCATTACCTATTTTTTTTATTTTTAATCGTCGCCCCCCCCCCCCCCCCCCATGATAACACTGCCTATGTGCACCGGTAGACTCGTGGCTTTTTACTTACTATAAACTGTAAGTTTCATTAAAAGTAATCATTTTTTGGAGTATTATCATGTGTATTTTTGGACGCGAGCTCTCGCACTATCGGCGCTATATCATAGAACATGTTCCTTTAATAAACTGGAATATCGAGGCCACGCCACATATTTTAAGCATTGATGGACCGTTTTGTTTATTTAGGGGTATCTAGACAAAATTCATAGAATACACATAATTTATATTTATAGAATTATCTCATGCGTATATTTGCAAGTTAGTCCAGAAAATTACCTATCTCATCTGCAGTTTATCATCTCTGCAATTTTAATTTTTCCCTAAATATTGTGTAAAATAACTCACGCGCTTTCTATAAGTCACTCAAAAAGTTGATTAAATTTACGAAATTCTGATTAAAACATAACGCCATGATAGTCATTTTAGAACGCCCAAAAATTATGTGAATATCAGAAATATTAATTAAGGGTATATTTCACCATTCTAACAGACTAGTTCATATTTTGATTGTATTTCTATTATCAACTAACTGATTAACATTTAAGCGTATACTTCAGGGGAATCCCCGAAGATAATTGGCTAGACCAGATTGAAGTACATCTAGCACTTTGGATAACAGGGGTAGGAGACTGATAGGTCTATAAGAAGTTATTTCATTTAAGTTTTTAACCGGGTTTGGGTACTAGGATTATTTGTGCAACCTTCCACTCATCAGGAAAGTATTCTAATCTCAAGATGGCGTTAAATATGATTTGAATAAGAAGTTTTAAACATTTGTCAGTTATTTCTTGCAGTACTTTCCCTGATCATAACCGGGAGCTTTCTTTTGATTTATTTCTTTCATTTCTTCACTTCCATGAATTTGAAATGCCGTATGGGCAGATCCATTTGAAAGGGTGTTTCTAAAAATGACAATATTTCTTCTTCCTCTTCAGTCCTTTGTTCAGTTTGATGTGGCTTAAATACTTCGGAGAGGTGTTCAGCGAAGGCATTTGATTTCTCTTTGTCATTCCTACCACCATGTTCCGTTGATGTCTTTAATTGGTGGCACAGATTGTCGGGGCCTCTTTATTTTCCTGGTTGCTTTCCACAGTGAATAATCATTAGCTTCTGTGGTTGATAAGCCACCTAGGTATTCTTGAATTGCTTGATTCTTGATCTTGAGAAGCAACGCTTTTAGTTCTTTGATTGCCCTATTAAGTTTTCGTTTGTTCTCGGCCGTTCTCTATCTTCTCCATTGCTCTCGTAGTTTACGTTTATTTGCAATAATTCATTTTACTATGGCCGGACAACTTTCTGTTGTGTGAAGTTCGTTTCGGTCTGGTGTGGCTTGCCAGGCTGCATTTTGGGTCAGTTTATAAACTGCATCATCTATTTGCGTTTCTGTTTGTAAGGGAATCTTTAAATCAATTAACGAATCTAGTTTCTCCTTAAATATATTCCAATCCGTTTTTCTGGTGTAAAGTGACGGTTGTTTTTCTTTTTTTGCGATTTCCGCATGAACTGCTGAATGGTCGTGAAATAAGTCCAGGCACGACGCTATTCTTGTGTGTTTGCTATCAATTCCTTTTGTAATATAGAAATCTAGTAGATCTGTCGTTTTCTGGGGATCTGTAGGCCAGTAGCTAGGTTCTCCTGTGCTCAGGTAGTTCAGATTGTTTGATCTTATAGTTGCTAGCAGTTCTCTTCCTTTAGTTGTTGTTATTCTTGGTCCCCATTGTACGTTTTTTGAGTTGTAATCTCAACCGGCTATTTCCTAGTGTTGTGAAAAAGTTATCAAATTGAGCTCTTTTATTGTTGTGTTTAGGTGTTTGGACAATATATAGATGAGATGGTAAGCGGGCCCTGGTAGTCTTCTATAACGATGGTAGTTGCTTGTAAATAATCATGTCTATATTTATCAATTTCATGATGCTTAATTTTGTTGCTAACTATTATAGCACTGCCACCGTGTGCTGTGCCATCAGGATGTTTTGTATCATATACTGTGAAATTTGGAATGTGAACGTGACTCTTTGTGGTGAAGTGTGTTTCTGTGATTAGTAATATGTCAGTATTATGTAATTGCAAATATATTTTTAACTCTTGTACATGCTGGCACAAGCCGTTGGCATTCCATAATGCGATTTTTAAGACTTGGGCCATTATGATTTTTTATTTATGAACATTGTTAATAAGTTTAACATAGTGCTTATTTGTTCTGTCAATTTTTTAACTATTTCTTTTAATTCTGTCCTGTCATTATTTTGTGTGTACGTAGCCATAATCGGTTGGATTAAATTATTTGCGTTTTGCTGGTGGTGCTGAATATTTTGTTGGGCTTTTTGTGCGAATGATGTTCCGGGTTGAACATACGGGGTTATGTTAGTTTTACGTAATGGTGGAAATTTGATTTGCTGTAGTTGTTTATGCACAATGCAACCTCGATAATTTGCAGGGTGATTACCGCCACAATTTACGCACTTGACTTGATTATCTTTAACTTTCCTGGGGCATTGACTAGTTAGGCGGTGTTCTGCGCATTTTACACATTTTGTGACAGAAGTTCTTAGTGTGGTTGAATTTTTGGCATCTGCTACACTGTGGGATTTCTTTCTTGACATGTGGAGCTTCAAATTCTACTACAGAGTTCATAAGGAGTTTAAGTTTGTAAATTTCTTTATTGTTATCTTTAGTCTCCAAGTCAATGTAGAACATGGGTAGTTCCTTTTTTGTTTTGAACTGTTTAATGTTCCAAATATTTGTCGCAATGTGTTCTTTTTCTAGCAAGGCTTGTTTTATCTCATCTACATCAGTTGATGGGTGCAGTCCTTTAAGTACAGCACGAAAGTTTCTTTGGGCTTTCGGTTTGTAGGTGTGAAAATCTGTTTTTTTTTCTTTTAAGGCATTTATTATCGTGGCGGTATATACTTTATCAGTTTTGGGTTGTATTTTTATTTCCTCGCTGCTGGTTGCTTTTATAGTGTAATTGTTTTTAGCTATGTTATTTAATAAATCGGTTAATGGCTTGCAGTTTGTTACTCCAGATACGAAGATGGGGGGAGGTTTTTGAGTATTACTATTATCTGCCACATTCTTGCCTACACTGTTGTCTTCGCCTAATTTTTCATATTTATTGCTAGTTGGGTCAGGTGCACTTAACCAGTACTCGCTTAGCTTTGTTTGTCTTTTATGTTGGGTATTTACTTCAGGACTTCTAAGTCTTTTTGTTTATTTACAACCTCTTGCCATTGTTCAGGGTTAGTCTGTGATGTACTTTGCTGCATATATTCATAACTTTGGCTTAGCTGCTGGGGTAAATACATAGGTTGTGGTTGTGGGGTGTAAGGAACTACATTTTGTGGTAAGGGACTGTAAATTTTGCGAGTACGGACCTGACTGTTGTGTAAATGTATATTGTGGGTTTTGCTCATAATAAATATTTTGGTTCGGTTAAAGTCCCGGAATAAAATTATGCGTGTTAGCCATAAGAATGGCAACGCATTGTTATTAGTCTTATTCTGTTTGTTAATTTGTTGAATTTTACCTTGTGTGTAGTAAAGTTGGTCTTATCACTTCCAAGTTTATCAGAGTTCATTTGTTATCACGCAACACAGAGCAACACACACGTCCTTGCGCTACGATATTCAAATGCATACTCATACCCAAACCTAATATACCAGAAGCTGCAAGGATTTAATGTCTAGGAAGTTCATCGTTGAGACATAGACCGGGAGAGAATCGTGAGCGGTTTCTTTACAATTAAAACAATATGTTTCACTCCACTTACAAGTGTAATTTGACCGAAATATTTTTTATTTATCATCATGGATGGTCTTGCATTAGAAATGCAAAATAGACCAATAAGGTGATTTTTATTCGTCCTGATTGGTTCTTAAAGCCATATAATTCGTATATACATTTGAAAATCTATCTTGTAGAGAAAGGGGACAATTCGGTCCTAGGGGCTATTGCCCTTCAGCTCCCTAGACAGTTACGCCACTCTGACTTTATCATGTAAAACTGGCGCAGGCACTACACCCAGGAAATCGCCTACGTCGGTCATGAAGTTGTTCCTGGATGGATTTTGAGAAAAGTTGAGGAACAGCCGAAATTTTTTTAATTGTCGCTGTCTACTGACAAAGCGGAATTTTCACGAGATGGAGTTTTCAATAACCGCACATCTAGATCTGGTGAGATGAGAAACCTAATACATTTCGGGGACAACGCCTCCATGGTGGTGTCCCAGCTCGTTATTCTCGTCAATTACTAGTGTGGGTCGGATAATACTTTTCAGGGACAGGTGGATTAGTCGAAAAGGGCCGGTATGTTGCAGGCCGCGCCAATACCGGATTTAAATTCTTTTTATTGAGGGGTATATGAAGCAATTGGCATATGTCACCCCTGTGAATATCCTTGATGAAATAAGAGCACGCGTGTAAAAAATGCCGCAAAAATTATTTGGGAAAATCCGATAGTTTTTTCCGGAGTGCGCAAATCCATGTTATGAACAGCCCGTGCTTGCCTGAGAAATTGAATTACATTTTTTTTTACAATAAAGTTTTAAACTACTAGCTTACATAATCTTTTTTTGTCCTTTTACATTTTACTTAATCTTCTTACTGAACAGCGCGTCATATTCAAATATGCGATTTTGGAAAAATGATAACATAAGTATTAAGTAGAAGTTCTATCAGAGGTTAAAATATCTGCAAGTATTTCAATACTTATATAAAAGCAAATGCAAATGTTTTTTAAAACACTCGCAATGCCAGATCAGATTAAACCAAAACATTAGTTTTTTCTAAATATTTTTTTAAAATTTTTCTCAGCAGAATCCAGCTAGGAATGCTTCACTGGTTTATTATTATGTTTACCTTTAAGATTTGTGTTTATTTTAGTAAGAGTTCGTTTATAAATCGATAATAATTTAATGAAAAGTGTGATAAAATACTCCGTTTAGTCAATTACTTCATAAAAAACGAATTCTAAGGCAACGACAATCTATTATAATGAAAGAAAATTTTGGGTCAACTTTAACCCAGTTATGGTTAACAAAGTTTTACAGATATTATGGTGTTGCGAGTTTTATAACGGCATGCCAGTCGAGAGGGTAGTTTTCATATTCTTATTTACGATTTGCAATTATCTGTAATAACAAACCCTATTTACTACAAAGTAATTTAGTTTTAAGAAAGATACTTGTTTGAGAAAGTACGGTAAAGGTTATCTAAAACAGTTGTTGATTGATTGATTTTATATTTTGTTTTTAGAATACTTTTGGAACACGGATGTGGAAGTAACATGGTCTAAACCACCAATAACACCAAAAACCAGGTAATAAATGAAAATATATTATATTGAGCTTTTCATAACATATACGTATAACACACATATAACTGCCACGAAATAGTGTTATTATACAGGGTTAGCAAAACACACCGTAACGGTCAAAAGACCATTACGGTACGACCAAAGTGGACATTACCACAAAACTGGACGTTATTATTTCTTTCAGAAAAATTGTTCTGAATAAAAGTTGTTTGTGAAATTATTCTCCATCTCTCGGTGCACTAACTTTCTTTTTTTATCTTTAACTGTGATATTATTTTCAAATGGCAACATAATATGTTTTCTTCGTTTGTTAGCTGAATTTTTTGCTTTTTAATTACCTCAAAAAAAAACGCAAGCAACGTTTGTATTCGAGTAGGCCTTGCTTGTATTTATTTCAAATGTGGAAAATGAAGAACTCGACCGAATCCATGAAAATGTATTAACAAAATTATTATTAATAAACAAATTGTTCGCTATTTTATATTTGATATTGGCTTAGTCCCTCTCTAAAACTTCGCAGATAATTATGTGGCATGGTTGTCGTACTTGGTTCTTCTCGGAAAAAATCGAACCGCTTAGATCAAGCGTTCGAAGAGCTTATTTGTGGTGGAAACATTTTATCGACATACTTTCGGACATTTAACGGATGGTGCGGTGGGGCGCAATCCTATTGAAAATTTGAAACCATATATTTTCATACCGTGATGATTGGGGTTGAGAAACAAAGCGACAATGCTTTATTTAAAGAAAAATTTATTCAAATACCCTAACTTCATCTGATACAATTAAATATGCTTCGATCCCACATTTTGGTGACAAATCAGATAAAATTGCTAAAACTATAAACAAAACAAATAAATATAAAGTAAGTTTAAGAACGACTAAAAACGTTTTAAACACTCTGTTTAATGCAAAACCAAAACAGTGATTTGCTAAAATCAGGCATTTACAAATTAAATTCTTCGCATTGTAATTCGGTTTATGTAGGCCAGAAATTTTGATATTATGTATAAAGAACACGTACGTTGTTACAAATACAAACACCCACCTAAATCCAATTACGCTAAACACTTACTACTGATGTACAGGCATAACTAAACAAAAAAATATATTCGGTAATAATTGTTATACAGTAGTTAATGTTTTTATGAAAAAAAAAAATCTTTTCAAAAAAGTCTTTTTAAATTGTTTCTTCAATAATTTTTTTTCGCTTTAACTTTTCTAAAAAGCATTTTTTTCTTTGTTACTTCGCTTCGTTTTTTTTTTCTTTTAAACGATTTTATTTTTGTTTCTAGCAAGTTATCTAAAAATTTGTCAATTTGCCACGAAATCTGCAAAATTCAGCATCAAAATGTTGCTACAGAGCGGGGCGCTATTATAGAAGGGTGCTGTCGTATGTGTGTGTTTCAATATTATTTAATAAATGAGAACGTGTAAAAAATTCAGTAAGAAAATTGGTTAGGAAAGTGTTTTTATTTCTCGAAGAAAGTTCTCTTACAAAGATAATTTCTCAAAAAAGTTTGTCTCAAAAAACAGATATTGAAAAATATTGTTCAAAAAGAAATGTTCTCTTACAATAATATTTATCTCTAGAATAAATTCTCCCAGAAAAATATTTCACTTTTAAAACAGTTCTCCCATAAAAATATTTATCTCTTAAAAAAGGTGTTCTCATAACAATATTTATCTCACAATCACGGTTTGTGTATGATACAAAGAGATGGCGCTACAACGTTCCGGCTGGTGCTGGGAACAGCGACCGGCCAAAATGTAATAGCTCCATCTCTTTGTATCATACAGAAACTATGATTCTGAGAGATATTTTTAATAGCGAGAGAAACATTTTTAAGAGAGAACTTTCTTCCACAGAGTATGAGTTTTATGAGAAATTTTTTTTCCAGAGAGAAATATTTTTTTGACGGCTTTTTTTAAGCGAGAAATATTTTTATATGCAAACTTTTTTCAAGAACAAAATTAAAAATTTTCTTAGAAATACTTTATTTTTTGTTGTTGGAAAAAGAAGGATTGGATATATTGCGGCTCCTTTAGAACAGGTACAAATCTGTGTGTGGATGTTATGCAAAAATATTTATAACAGACGCGATGCACGTGGTGTTTAGTACAAATAATTTTTCACCTAAACGGAAGTACAAATACCTTTACTTTTAAAACTAACGGGGAATTAAACTAATAACGCCCTTTCTGGCGTATATATGCCTGTTTGCTTTTGGTCTCAATTATGGTTAGAATTATGTCCACCTGATGAGTTCAAACAAGAACGAAACATGTAGTGGTCTATTCTAGCCATAATTGAAACCAAATCTTTTCTTATTACCTTTACTTTTATTTTAATTTTTGCCGCTTCTAGAAATCCGGCCCGGGTACTAGGTCTAGCTCACTGTGCGAACAGATATGTTTCAACTTTATTTTCTAAGTATAGATTTTTACAGAGTCCTGCCACCGCGTTTGCAGAAGAAAAAAGGGAATAACCATGTAAAATCTGCTGAAAGGAAGATCAATGAAATTAGTGCAGAATTTCAAAACATACAGTTTCAGCAGACTTGTAATAAAAAGAGCGATTACCAAAAAATGAGATGTTGGAAGAGTTTACGAAGAAGTCGTGGGTGAATGAGAACTGTTTAACTGATCAGCACAAAAATAGAGCTACACATTTACAGAGCAAGGAAATTTTGAATGAGCCACGCTACGCACATGGGCAATTCAGTGAAAAAGTTCAGGGCGAAGTACAGTCTGGGGTAAGTTGCTTTTTAAAAGAGTCTATTAAAAATAACAAAAGTTCTCATAATTCTAATAATTTCTGTATTTATCCCTTGTCAACTGAAAGAAACATACCCCTTTCAAGTAAAATCATTGTATTAGGTATTATTTTTCAGCTAGGAGTGCATAATTTCTTCAGACCCAAATTTTCTGCAGTCCAAAAAAGTGTAAGATATCTATAGTTTATGCATGAATTTCAACTATTGAATAATTTATTCGAAGGAATTTACCGGAGAATTCGCGAATAGCGATAACCTATACGTGCAGTGCAGGCGACTATGCGACATAATGGCTTATTTTGAAAAAGGATCCATAATCACAAAAGTGGTGTGCTAATGTTCAAAATTGAAACTACATGTTTCGGCCAACAAGGGCCATCTTCAGGCGAAAAAGTTAACCGATGAGAATTTTTTTAAATTTTAGTGCGATACATGAGTAAAAAAATTAAACCAACACACTACATATTGGTTTATTGTTTTTTTACTCTTTTTGATGTATTGGTCGAAAATGTTCAAAATTGTCCCATTGGCTAACTTTTTTCGCCTAAAGCTAGAGTTTTGTTGGCCGAACCTTTGAAATCTCGACCAACCTATGTTTCACAACGCTTTACACGCATACCAGCACTCGGACACGGCGTCTGTTGATAGCCGATTCCCAACCGCACAGTACCAAGAAAATTGGTAGTGATCATTAACATTAGCTTTCCAACGATGTACCAAATGAGGACACAAAACAAATTTTAGTACTCCTTCTCCTCTCTGATATCTCTCACAGTTACAAAATGGCGGCTCAATTTATAAAAATTTACGACTTTTTATTGGATGAATCGCTCCCTCTACCGCATCTAAGACAGCCAAACAAATTTTTTGCTGATTTATAAAGTCTATTAGCATAACATTTAAATCCACGTGCGAGTTGGGAGTTGGACAATTGAACATCGGACTCGCACTAATCCTTCATTATACCATGTACATTCCTGCCTCCACCACGCACTCTAATTTTCCCCTTCCGACTAACAAGTCCAACTCCAACTCGCACGTGGATGAAGATTTTTGAGATAACATCTTTTGAACGTTTCCGCTCTTTTGAGGAAGAGAGGGGGTACTAACGTTTGTTTTTTGACCTCGTGTGGTACATCGTTGGCATATTTCATGTGCGGTTGGGAAAAGGTTTACGTAATGGCCGCTTTTTTGATATAATTGACCACCGTTTTGAAATGGTGTTTGAGCTATCAATATTTCCTTTTTTTAAGTTATTAGGTTTAAAAAGAATTTTTAAATGAGGCATGACTTGACCCACCTTCGTATTTGAAAATCTCGAGACCGCCCCTCCCCAAACGACCCTTTTCGGAGCCCTAAAAAATTTATTAATATTTTTACCGAATACATCGTGTGCGATTTATATAACAAAATTTTTATCCATCCATGTTGGTTTAATGGTTTAGCCCTAATAGATAGTGCGTAGTGGTCTGTTACACACTGTAGTGCTAAAATTTTTTATATATATATATATATATATATATATATATATATATATATATATATATATATATATATATATATATATATATATATATATATATATATATATATATATATATATATATATATATATATATATATATATATATATATATATATATATATATATATATATATATATATATATATATATATATATATATATATATATATATATATATATATATATATATATATATATATATATATATATATATATATATAATAAATATTGGGACAAATTGCCTTAAATACTGTGAAATGCACAGCAAAATTTCACTTTACACTTGGCAAAGGGTATAGAAAGATTATGACATCATTATTGATAATGCGTCTAATTGTAAGTTAAATAAAGTTCAAGATCAAATTATTTATTTTAACAGGGGTCCCATACTCTGAATAATCTGATAGTCATGGAAAAGTCGGGGAAATAAAAATTTTAACCTGGATGTCATGGATTTTAAACAAATATTGACAAAAGTCTAGATTTTTCTCTTGATTCTCACTAAAAACCTAATTTTCAGCAGTGTAGATAGAATATTAAAAGGTACAGCATTTTTTCCTAAACAAATTTTTAAAATCTTGCTTGTAAAGCATACCACTATTTAAGAAAATGTTGCCAGATAAAGTCATAGTTCAGAATATGACTTTAGGTTCCACAAAAGCATCACATTTGTTGTCTCTGGATTAGCCCCCACTTCAGTGAAACTTTACATGAAAATTTTCACCTTCAGTAATACGCTTAGATGAGTCGCTGAATAAATTCGCAGAAAAGAGTCAAATGGATGTCCTTGGGCGTTTTTAATGAGGAAAATTATCAAGTCGAAACACGATTAATAACATCTGTATTTATAAATGGCAGACCAACCTCGGAAAACACTTTTTAAAACACTTCCGCCTGTGCATATCTGAAATCCCCTAAAAAAACTGACACAAATCTCCATGTATGGCCTTAATGTAAATTTAAAATTATGTACGATAATGTATTAAAGTTTGGGGAACCCAAAGAGTTATAGTAAATGACAACATTATAAGATATTACAAGCAAGGTAGCAAGAAGCATTAAAAGATATGATAATAGGAATACAAACATATTTGGAAAATGTTGGAGCTCAAAAAAGGAGAACATAAACAGAAATAAAGAATTCAGTAGGTAAAAAAAGCAGATTGATACCATCACATTTTCGACAAAAATTTAAGAAATTGAAAAAGAACTCGAAAAGCATTTAAATGATTATTAATAAATCATATTTTATAATGTTGAGTTTTGCTAATGCTCGATGGGAAATTTAATTTTAAATTTTATCGTGTATTAATAGTAACGTTTTTCATTATTAAAAGCATTGATTAATAATAACCTTGAAATACCGCGCGATTTTATTACAATTTTTGTTCATCTCTTGCTATAGAATATGAACAGGCATGCATGTCTTTCTTTCCAAACATTTTAATGATCGCTTGGTATTTTGAAGTAATATCGAGTTTTGTTGATTTTTTGTGTCGAGAGTCATGGGTAGGTAGAAATTTTGGTCATGGATATCCTTGTAAAATCATGAGTAGATTTTAATTCTTGATGGTTAGTGGGGAACCCTGTTTTAGAAATCGAAAACGGAAAGAGACAAATTTAAATTTATATTGACAAATCTTACATTAGGTGCTCCAATTGCTTATAGTTTCAAATTTAAAAACAATCCTCATACATATAACTATTCTACAAGGAAGATGCTGTGGGACACCCTGTATAACTTATATTTACTTTATTTATTCGTTACTGTTCATGACTAAAAAAATGTATATTAATTTACACTTTTACAGGGTTTAAAGCATGGAGCTTATACAGCTTACCAGAATTCTACTGATGAAGAAACATATTATACTGACTTCATGCAAGCCGTTGGTTCATCTTCATTTTGTGAAACGGAACATCGTACTCTTAACCTTGGATTTCGTTTAGATGTATACGAAAAACATGGAAGCAAGTATAATGCTTCATAAACATAAGAAATTACATTTGTTGTATTTGTGCAAGTGGTTTTTGTTTTGCATGTTTGTACTATTATTGGTACAACCCAAATATTTTTTATAATTATGGATTTTACTATGTTTAATGTTGTTGTTTTAATAATAATAGTTTATTTAGAATTAAAGATATATTCAATGTACTATGCATACAGAGTGTTAATAAGGTGTGGATACAAGCGTATATATCTCACTAATTTTACGTTTTTCGAAAGAACTCTCGAACACGTACAAAAGTATATTTACTGTCGCTGCGAGTCTTTTGGTGTACTTGGAAAAAAAACATGTTGTTAAAGCCTTCATGTTAGGCCTGTTAAGACAAGTAAAGAACTTTGTAATTCATTATTGTACGTTCATAAAATCATTTTATTGTATTTGCAGCGATCACATAAAGAAATTGCAGAAGAGAAACGCTTACATTTAGTCGAATTTTGTAAGGAGAATGGATATTTTCCTACGGTACTTGCATCACCAACTGAATGTCGAAAAACCGGCGAATTAAAACATGATAAAGTCTTAGATTTTACGCAGTATTGTTTAGATGGCAGAGTTATTTTAAAGCGTAAAACTTTTCCTCCATTTTATACCAAACACAGATCATGGGAACTTTATTTGAAAAAAACAAGAAAAGATACGAAATCATGATAAAGTTAAAGTTCAAATTAAAGCAGAGTGTGGTGAACTTAGAAGCTTTTTAACTGAGAAATATCCTGAGGCAAGACCACCACCACCAAAAACAAAAGAAGAAGTTGCTGAACAAGCTACTTAAATTATGAATATTGTAGTTTTAATTGTTTAAAAATAATTATACAATTTTGAAGGCTGTTTTATTGTAATTGTAGTCCATCCTAAATGGGTTTATTACGTTGCTATTTATGAACAGAAAATATTAAATGATAGTATATTGTTATATGAGCGATTATGACAGCCATTATTCACGAAGATGATGTTTGAGCCCACGAGCCGTAGGCGAGTGGCGCAAATCATCCGAGTGAATAATGGCCATAATCACGAATGTGATAGTACGCGTTTTCTACACCTATTAAACAAATAAATTAGACTCGTTTTAGTGGTTGAATTATTAGTTTGCACACATTGTAAAACGTAAACAAGCAATATGGCGATACACTTGGCTGTCACGCGAGTCGGTTGTCAGCCACAGAAAGAGTTGATCGCGGGCGATTTAAAATATCAGCGAAACAGTGATTTTTGAATTTGTATTTGTGATTGGTCGGATACAGTGAATTATGAATCCATAATTCACTACAATAGGTACGATGTTTCACGAAACAAATGCTAATAATTGTCTTATAATTAAATAGGTGTAGAAAAAAGTTAATTTAGGAGTAACATTATTATATGGAATATTATAGATGTAGGTATATTGCAATTCATTTCTCAAGGTGGATCAGTCTTCATTTCGACCTTTTGGTTATACAGTTTAGTGTTAGTTATGGCAGACTCCACTATTTTCCGCCACTCTTTTCTATTTTTGCATAACTCTCCAGTTATTAACGCCCATTTGCTGAAAATAACCCTGCTGTAGTTCATCATGGCATTCCTCCAAAGATGTTTAAAATTTCTTCCCGATATCTGGCTGCGTTTATGTTACCTAAAAATGCAAATTATTAATCTAAAAGTTTGATTTTATAGAATGTTTTACTTCCTTCAAAGAAAACACTTCTGATTAATGTCTTTCTACTAAGGCTACCCAAACCCCAACTGTTTTAGGGTACAAATAATGTCTCGGCAAACTGATGAGGATTTTCGCATTCCCAGTTCTCTATCTCGTATGTAGCAAGTTGACGTTGCCAAAATCATGCCTCATCCATAAAAAAAAACTTCTTTAGCGTATCATCGCCATTATTTAGTGTGTTTAAGAACCCTTCACAAAGTTGCCGTCTTTGCCAGGGGCCACAGCAATTCATGAACCACACAGTCAGTCGATAAGAAAATAAATGATTAAAAACTACCCGCAATATTTACTAATTTCTTTTTCTTTTCATAAAACTATTAACAATCACACATCTACACAATTTCTTACAGACTGAGGGTCTTACATGTAGGTAACATGCAGTTAGACTAAACAAGTTAAATGTTAAATAAAGACCCTTCAAATTTCTGATTTCTGAAGTTATGTTTAATAACATAGATGCGATTTATTGCTGTGACCTATAACTGAAACAAAACAAATATATGGGCGGTTGAGAACACTATAGCTTTGTTTGAACTGACTGTTTTATTTTGTTTTCGATAACACAACGTGATGATTTCTTATTTAGAATGTGTAACACTCAAATTTCAAGTTGTCGTATATCGGTATTCTTTGCATTTCTACTTTGAAGGCACTGATCATTTTAAAGAGGTCCTAATTTTACAATTACTATATCTCGGCCGCTGCGAAAATTAGGGGCCCCCTTGGCTTGGGGGCCCCCCCGCAATGCGGGGTCTGCGGGGCCTTCCGCTACGCCACTGGCCATGACCTCTACTGTTTGTTTTCAAAGGTCGCTGTGCACATGCTGGTAGATCAGGAACGGCTTATTCGTTGATAACACCAGACGAATACCCATATTTAGTAGATCTGCATCTGTTCTTGGGGCAACCATTGGCAATAGTAGCTCCCGATAAGGATGAGGGCAACATAGGCCGCATGCCGCAGCTCTACTCGAAGAACAGCACAGCACTCTTATTACGCTTCACGAAAATCATGCAGATTTGGTATGTAATTTATTAACAATTTTTTTTTAAATTAAAGTTGATGTTAAACTTTAAACAGGTAAGCATGAGACAAGTATCGGAAAATGCATACAAACAGTACGGGCGTTCAAGACCACTTGCATCTGCTGATAGCAATCGTAGGGTCAAAGAGCTTCCTTTTAATAATTCCGGAACACATTCAGTTAAAGGCGAACTTTTGACAGCAGAGAGGGAGACCTTTTTGAATCAAATGAAGAGTTATCGACCACAAGGTGTAAGTTTCTTTTGTTCGTAATAATTATCGCGGAAATAGAAGTCGCAAAAATATTATTTCTGTCGCATACGATTTTTAAACATATACAAATTGTGACGTTCTCATATTCTTACAGACAATTTTTGAAATATGTGGTAAAAACAAGTCGCAGGATTATCTTACAATGAAAGCAAAAACGAGCTTTTCACAAAGATGCCATATCATCTCATCACGTTAAGCTTCAAAAGCAAAGTAATAAAAATGTCAAAGAAGTTAGCAAATCTAACCTTCCTGAAAGTAACGCCGACGATATAGAAAATACTTTTGATTGCATTGTTGTGCCCAAAAAAAGAAGAATTGATGATTTGTATAAAAAGAAACAAAAGGTAAAAGACGAAGAGCATTATATTCCATATTCGGCACCCGACCGACATACAGAGGAGGGGTATGTTCCTCTTATTTTATTTTGACCAAATATTAACCCTATTATTACAGATTGGCTGTGAATAACTTCCAGCGTGAAGCCTCGAATGCTCAGCTTGATCTAGCAGGGGATTCAACAGGCACCATGAGAAGGGCAACGCAACAAATGAGATGGGACAGAAAAAAGAAGAAAATGGTTGTAGTTAATCCTGTAAATACTAACCGATTGCTTTTGAGATATTTTTTTAACTTGTTTTTTTTTAGAATCCCAAAGCAGGTAAAATCAGAACCGAATCTGGAGCGTTGGTCCCAGCTACATATAAAAGTAACCGATATGCAGAATGGAAAGAACGAACCAAGATTGAAGAAAATGCAGATGATAGTGATGAAGATAACAATCAAAGTCATAGAAAGGGTGAGTGGTTTAACTTATTATTGTTAATGTTTTAGATATGAACAGGAATATATACACACATTGGGCTAAACATAATGAGAAGATGAAAAATAAGAAGCTTAAATCAGAACTTCGAAGCACAGATCAAATCTTAAAGAATCGCAAAATTGCCGAAAAAAAGAAAACACGTCAGAACAAAAAATCGAGGAAGAAGAAGAAGAGCTTCTAATATTTGTAGTAGAAATTGAGCTCAAGGATTTGAGCGTGTTATGTTTGTTTAGGACTTAAATCAAAGTTTCATAGCAAAAGTGTATTTTTTCTTTAAGTTTGTTACGGTTAAATTTCTCATTACACTTCATATGTAGTTTGTTATTATAAGTAGTTTAAGTTTGAATTTCATATGTAGTTTGTGAGTATAGATGCAGCCAACTTTTCGTTTTCCCTATTATGATGTTATTTTTAGGATGACCTTATCACAATCTTTATATTTGTGTACATCTAATGGAACCATTGTAACATTAAATGGAAGATTAATGTTGATATTGCAGAATGGTACCACCGTAAATTCCTTTTCGTATAAGGACGAGGCATAATGTCGAGATACTAGAGCTCCTATTAAAGGCTTATTTTTAGTGTTGCGTAGGAAAGTTTTAACGATAAACCTTGAAAATATGAAAATTAATTTGTGTTAATGCAAAATGTAAGTAAACAAATTACATTTTGTGCTGCAAGATTGTGTTGATGTTATTTTAACCTCACAATTTAAAACTTGCTAAAACTCGATGTAGAAAACGTAGTACAAATTCCATTTCGAATGGAAATAATAGAAACATTTTTCGAGATATTTCTACAGGTTACGGAAAATTTTACAATGATTTTGCAATTTTTTATTTTTGGTTTTGCCGTTTCCGGGGGTGAGCTTTTACACGATTGCCAGCTCCAAATGCAGCCAGAATTTACGAAATCCGAAAATCGTAGCCTAAAATTCTGCGAGTAACGGAGTTCTTCGTCAAGCAGAATTGTGGGACAAGGGGAAAATAATGATTTGATTTAAACATTAGGATCGCGCCTTGGAATAATTTACTCTCGCATAGTATGACACGAATTATGGGTCGGGAGGTTCCTACGAGAGGTTGTCACACAAGTCACCAACTTAGGTTAATCACTAACTTAAGTTAGTGATTATTGTGGGTTCGCTTCGCATTCAATCGTTATGTATGCATCACTATGTCACTTTTGTCTTTGGCACAGAACAATCATAAACGTATGTATATTTTTTATCTATAGAACAATCATGGAGTCTCTGGCATGTATTCATATTTGTACAGCACCGTCGCGTCGGTCGGTCGGTATGTACGTATAAGTCAATGAAAAAACTCGATGTAAGAAAGTATTTCGACGTAGTATTGTTTAGAATATTACCATGGTAACATAACCCCAACGTCTCCAACAATATTGTTTTAAATTTTAACGGTTTTATAATTCTGTGACGTTTAACAGGTTTTGTAAGTTGTAACATTTATATCGCCACTACTTGAAAAACTAACAACAGAAATAAACAATTATGTCTGAAATAAGCATTACGAGTGGTTTAGAAATGCAGTTGTAAGAGTACAAACCCTAAGTTTTAGACTTATGCAACCAAAACAGCAAACGTGTATTATTGTAGAGGTTTATTATTATTACTTCGTAGACATCAGCTAATTAATTATTGAAGTTTTAATTGTAATTTATCATTAGACATAATTTATTTTATAAATTATTGCGTTGATTGTTCTAATAATTTTATAAATTTTGATATTTGTAGGTATGATTGAAAAACTGTTAAATAATAAGCTATTCCCAAATTTAGCAGTTAATATAGTAGGTATTTAAAAAATTTTTGAAATAAATTATTGGTATAGGTAACGCTTTATTA
Source organism: Ctenicera cuprea (assembly GCA_958336395.1). NCBI lineage: Eukaryota > Metazoa > Arthropoda > Insecta > Coleoptera > Elateridae > Ctenicera > Ctenicera cuprea. The sequence goes on from CATVIB010000003.1 coordinate 144,964, forward strand.
TGTTAAGTTTACTTAAATTAATTGCCAATCTAGCGTTCAGTCAGTTGTTTAGCCTGTTTATTAATTGTTATCTGTCTGTATTTACAATTAAAGCGCCTTTAAAAACAATTTTACACCTAAGAATTAAAACAAGTAGGTAGTAAAACATAAAAATGCAGCCTGTTTTTGTCTAACTGTAGTGGAGGTATGAAGTAAAGTCAATCTATAATATCATATATTCCAGAGCAAATAATATTATTTATTTTCTAGAAAGTATACATCAGCTTGTCCTATACGAATAAATAGAAATGTGGCTAAAAATGTCAAGTATAAACCATTACAATTTATTATCTACATTCAAACCCTTTGGTGTTTGATTATATACTTAAGTGTTGAATTAGTTGATGTCCATATTTGCTCATAAAGGGAGTACTTTTTGAGCAATAATAAAATTATAGCACTCAGTTTCTTTTTTCAATTTTCATAGTTTAAACAATGATGACTGACCTTTAGTATTTACATATGAATGTTTAATCGGAAGATGTAGATACAGTTTCTATTAAAGTAGCTACTTACTCATTATCACAATTTTGAAACTAAATACATACTGTGATAACTTTATTATTATTACTTAAGTGTTATTGATTTTTTTTTTAATAAAAAATAATTGAACTTTGAAGTAGTATTTATTGACATATCATTTTTAACATGTACATACATATGTACATACATTAGTATACACACACCTAACACATACAAAATTACTTAACAATGTTGTGAGTTCATAGTAAATAATTCGACAATGAATAGCAACTCTAGAAATGTGAGAAACTAAATTAAATGTTTAAAATGACAAAATCTGCAAATTAAAAAAAAATTATTTTACAGAGAAAATGGAATGTACCTATTTATCATATTATAATATACCTACTACAAGGTACAAGCTGGGAACTATTTTACTATTATATCTAAGTAGACCTAAGATAGTTTAAATTCAGTTTTCGCAAACATGTTGTGGGTGGGCTTATGCTGCAATAATTTTTATGATAGGGTAGCACTAAGTATTTGCAGCGGTCTTTATATTTTGGGAATCATGACGAATTCAAGAACTTTCAAAAAAATATAATAATAATTCCTTTCATTAACAAAAATCGATGACATCATTAGCCAAATATAAGGAATCAATAATTTAACAAATATTGCCAAAATGTAGTTTGATGTTCAACAAGTCTTGAAAATGTTTTTTTGCTTATCAACCATCAATTAGTTTTCTGATCATTCTAAGTGCTTTATTGTCTAGCTGACAACAAGGAAGCAACACTATACTATAAAACTTTATAATGTACGGTATACAGTAAGATATTTACATATTTACCTTTACAATTACATATCCGAATCCAGGTATAGTTCCTATGGGCATTCAGCCGGCGTTTTTAGACCGCGTAATTCTGTAGCATAATATGTTATTGCGATCGTTTTTATATTTTCAAAATTAATTATATTTCATGGTATAGTACCCTTGAAGAGCTACCAAAGAAGATGTAGTTGATTCCAATCAGATAACTGGTTTTTGAGTAAATGGGCAATAAAGTCGAAATGTTCAAAAATTCGTAGCGGCCGCCATTTTAAAGCTAAAGAGTTCGGTAAAAAATTGTTTGATTTGTCCTAAGGCCTTCTTTAATCTCCACTATTAAAATTTCCAAAATTCAGGTTCTGAAAAAAATGCTACCAAGAAAACATATCTAACTTCCGCTTCCGGTTTCGGATTCTTTTTAAAAGCTTATTTTATCGATGAATTTTTGATATACCCCCTCATTCCAAAGCACATCAAAATCGGTCCAGCCGTTCTGGAGATATGGAGCGTAACGGACCCACCCACAGACAGACATTTTTTTAAAATTACTTTTTTGGGGTCCATGGACCCCCCCCCCCCCCCCCCCCCGACTATTTCCATTAAAATCTCAACTTTGAAATTTTGCATGAAATCAATACTTCCCTATACTGAAAGTATAGGAAAGTAAAAATGCCTACACTATGCCGGCGTTTGTAAGCCGCGTGTAGCATAATATGCACAATACAAATGCATTAAAAATTATGCAGTTAACGTTTCTCGCCGGTTTCTATAAAACCAATTTTGAATATGAGAACGTTCCACTTTTTGAGGTTTGTCTTAAAAGAAAAGATGATTGTAAAAGACTCCAAGCAGCATTATTAATAAATCAAGTGGACGTCGAATATGCAGTAATAATTGAATTAGCATGTAAAAATCACAGATTCAGACACAGATTAATTACTTTAAAGGTATTTGCCTCTAGTTCTTGATAAAAACCAAACGGTAATAAATAATATACAAAGCGTTAGAATTTAATTATGCTACGCACAGACGACGGTGACAGTTTTTTCTTAATTTCTTGGACATGGGTTGGTTTGCTGGTTTATTATATAAGCACTAAAGAACACCAACAAAGCACTAACGATTGGCAACAATTTTTTCGTTAGTGCTTAATGTGTGCCTGGTGAGCGTGAAGTTGGCGGTCAACTAATTTTTTTTAATTACTCACGTATGTGTTTGTTTGCTGATATTTTAATTAAAGCACTAAAGAGTACTTAGTACTAACGAGGCACTAACGATTGGCAACATTTTTTTTGTTAGTGCTCAAAGTGTGCCTGCTAAGCGTGAAGCTGGCAGGCGATTTTGTTTATTAATTTACTCGAAAATTTGATGGTTTGCTGATTTTCTTGGTAGGGCACTTAAGAGCACTAACGATTGGTGTAATTGCTGTCGTTAGTGCTTTCATTAACCTGCCAACTTCACGGACCCATATAAAATTATATATTTTTTTTACGTCAAAACTCAAAACTAACTTAATTAACAAGATTAAATCTAATTCCTTACAGTAGTATTCAACGGTATTTTTATTTTTATAAGTAAAGTTGACAGCGCAAAAACGTTGTACGGCACTCGATCGCCGTAGTGCTGTCAAGAATCGGAAATTTTGAAGAATCGATTCCACAAGAATCGGTTCTCGATTCTAAAATCGGATTTCGATTTTCGATTCTAGAATCAAAAATCGTTTTTCGGTTCTAGAATCTCCCAATTCTAAAATCAAGAATCGTTTGTTTTCTCTTGAAACAAGAATGGTTTGCGATTCCAGGATTGAAAATAGTTTCCAAATTCACATCTTTAGAATTGAAAAATAAATTGATAGGAGAAGTGAGATTAGTCTTCCAATTTTGAAAGTCTTCGAATCTATAATCGGTATTTATTTTACGATTTTACAGTCTTCTAATATAAATATATGTATTAGTACATATTTGTTAGTAGCATCTGAAAAGTATAATCACCACTTTTTAATTTATTTTGTATTTATGTTCATGACAACTACAAAATTGGTTAAGCTGTTTTGATTGTTTAACTCATCTACGTATTTTCCCATATGATATTACTTGCAGGGAATACTTTTTTTCTCAATTTCTAATTTTATACTTAAATATGAATTCTGAATTTAGTTCCCTAGTTGCAGGTTTACTATATACCTTTTTTTACAACTAAGACTTCCTATTTAAGTACTTTAACTGTAAACCCTCAGAACGGCATAAACGGCACCTCGCCGTAGCTCGCGCATCGGTCGTAGCCTTTCTTGAATTGTACTATTTATCTATTTATTAAAGGTACAGAAATCTTTAAGGTTTATTTGACTTTACAAAAACAGATTAATTATTTCAGGCGTATTATATGGAACTGTTAATTAATTTTATTTTTAAAACTACGCAACACAACAATTAAGCACTTTTTCAGATTTTCGAAATTAATTTGATTTCATCCTAGACTACCTATAAAGGGCTCTCAAACAAGTAGTAGTTGATCCCGGTCAGACAACTACTTTTTGAGTAAATGGGCGTTAAAGTCCAGATTTTCAAAAAACTGTAGCGGCCGCCATTTTGAAGCTAGAGAGTTCTGTAAAAAAGTTTACGATTTGCCTTAAGATGCATTTGTTTTGTTTTCTGATGACTATTATTATGGTCATTAACATCATTAATTATTTTTCAACTCGTTTTTTCTGAAAACTCCTTAATATTGCTTTTTATTTTCATATAAAAAAACAAGGATATCAACGTTTTCGGGTAACAAACAATTTCTTTTGTTTGTTACTATGTTTCCAGCTGTAGAAAATACTCTTTCTGATGGAGCAGAAGTAGCAGGTATCGATAAATATTTCTTGTCTATCTTAGATAATTTTGGGTACTTGCTTTGTTTGTCTTTCCACCATTCATACACATCGCTATTTTTATTTAAAGGAGTTTCATCGAAATATCTTTTGGTTTCAGATAGATATTTATCGCTGGTACTTCTTGCGCTGGAATTCCTTTTCTACTTGTTTTGCATGATTATCATTGTTAGATACAACAACCCGTTTTTCTAACAATTCTAAATAATGCATTCCCAATTTTTTGTGTTCTCATTAACGCTATTACTAAATCTAGGATCTAGCAAAGAACACGTATCAAACATGGACAAATATTGGTGGGGCAGCGGTCGCGTCCAAGTGCTGGTCGCTACTATTCTAATTATGCGAATATCTCAATTTTCTTTAGACCATAGAACCGCAATTAAATTCCGCTAAAAAGCTACTTCGGTCAAAAAATGAAATTTTTTACGCATCTCGGGATTAACCTTAACAGCGAGTTATAAATAAAAGTCCATGCTACAAAAAAGAGGGTTTCCAGATAATCGCTGTCAAAGTTTTAATGCTGCATAAGATGCAATGTATTTATTTAACTGCAAAAGGGTTTCTCATCATTTTAAATGCGGCTATTTTGAAGAACAAATAAAGCGTTCGTGAGGAGAAAAAAAATTTTGAACTTGTCAAAAAATCTGAGATACTCGTACAATCATGTCTTGAAAATTACGCTACGAGATATTGGTTTCTAATCACTTATTCAGTAAATTTATCCCATAGCCCCTATAATCCTGCTTGTAACCTTGTAGGTACATCCTGTTACGATGACATTTTGGAAATAAAGCTCCTAAATCTGTTTGATAATTTTTTTAAAGTTAGAACGTTTTTTATAAAGTTACAGAGATAACGAGGAAAATTGGTGTATAACTATTACAAATTATTATAATTTAATACATTGACATTTAAAAATAAATATGTTTAATACCAAAAAAGTACTTGTAATTAGAAGGCATGCTAAGGGTTGCTGCACTCCAGATGGGTAGTAATAAAATTTACAAAAGACCTGTCAATCGGGCAATAAATTTAGATAATAAAAATAGCAAACTTACACTTTCTCACCCAAAAATTACAAATATTGTTACGACCTTCGGTACCTGTAAAAGTTTCCAAGAAAATATTTGAAATTGTCTTATGTTATTACAAAACTGAAATCTACTTTGTTATACAAAAATAAGTAAAATATAGCAACAATGCATAATTCAAAAATATACATCCATTTTAAGAAAAAAATGACTACTTTGATTAGCAACAGAGAAGCCTCTAAAGTGATACCAAATTTCATAGTATTTTTATTTATTTTATTTTATTTAATCTTTTTTCAAATGTTTCTACTTACTTTTATTTATTTATAAATTGAAAAGAGCACTTCTCCTTGAACTTATAGGCTGGGTGTAATTAGTAGCCAACTGTTAAATACTCAATACTCCAATCCATATTCCAATTCAGGTATTTCATATCCTATTTGTTATAAAAAAACGCAATAACGGTTTACTTTAGAAGCGTTTGAGCTAGGCTATCATTGCAATTTAAACATTTTTTTTACAAAATATATGACTAATATGACAGTTAGTGTCGACTTTTCAGTCGAGAGAAAATAGCTCTTTGGAAATGCGAATATTCACGGTAAAATTAGTCAGGAAGTTCGGGCGAATCTTTTCGAATATTTGTTTTTTGTTAGGCAACAATTTCGAAAATATTCGCAGATTATGGAAATAGTTGATTTGAAGTATTCTCTACTTATACGTACTTCACTAAATTATCGTAATTATCTATATTGTGTATGTTTTTTAATTCGGTTTAAAATGCACGCATACGGGTGCCTAGTTTAATTTGCACAGTATGGAGAGCTCGGCACTACATAAGATTCAAAGACCGTTAAATTAGATTAATGTTGCGTTATTAAAATTGCGTAACTTCTAATGTAGGAAAAGAGGTGTTATGATATAAATATATCCTGTTAGGGTATAAAATAAGACAATATAGTGAATTTTTTCTTGTTAGGATATAAAGTTTCTTATTAGTACATAAAGTTTTCTTGTTAGGATATATAATTTCTTATTTGTACATAAAGTTTTCTTGTTAGGATATATAATTTCTTATTAGTACATAAAGTTTTCTTGTTAGGATATATAATTTCTTATTAGTACATAAAGTTTTCTTGTTAGGACATATAATTTCTTATTAGTACATAAAGTTTTCTTGTTAGGATATATAATTTCTTATTAGTACATAAAGTTTTCTTGTTAGGACATATAATTTCTTATTAGTACATAAAGTTTTCTTGTTAGGACATAAAATTTTCTTGTTAGGATATATAATTTCTCACGTTAGAATATGAAATATTTCTCGTTAATATATAAACTTTTCGCGTTAGGATATAAAGTTTTAGAGCGCACGTCGATGCGCAGCAAAGGCGTGTCATATGACTCGTCATGGTGCCGACGTTATCAGGAACACCCGAATGGAGCCGAAGTGCGTGGCCAGATCATCTTATGCTCAGCAGTGTTGCCACAGGTGGTACAATTGTACCAGATTTGGTACATTTTGTAGGGAAAAAGTACGTTGGTACTACATTCCAAAATTAGTCCTATATTTGGTACAAAATACAACAGCCTGATTATTAAAAAAAACAGAATCATAATTTTTTGGGGATTTTCAATCTCTTTAGTGAATAATGATAGCAATAAAGTTGGCTATCTTGATTTTAATTTGGGTGGTTTAACATGGCACCATGAAAAGTTGAGTAAACTGTTTAGTTGCGAGATTATAACCTCCAATTACACAATGAACCAACATGTGAACAAACATGTTATACTTGGTAAGCCTCGAATACTTTAATGGAAAAAAGCCAAAGAATAATTTGTAGCGTATTGTATTATTTTAAGTTTCTTTAAATTCTATTCAAAGTATAATTATGTTAAGTTGTTCTTGTTGTATTATTTTAACTTTCGAAAGAGTATTTTTTGAGTTTTTTAGTTTATGATAAATAAGTTTTTTTTTGTTTTTTTATTTATTATTACTAAAGTAAAGCGAGATATAATCATATAAAGCTATAAATTTCTATATACAATACAAGAGAAAAAAATTCCGTCACAAAATCGGCAAAAAAAGATCATTGTATACGGCTAACTAAACTTTAAATTTCAAAATTGCGGCTCTTCTAAGTTTGGTACATTTGGTGTTAAATCTGGTACAATTTTTCGGTAGTGTTGGTACACAACATTTTTACCTTGTGGCAACACTGATGCTCAGTCTATTTCAATACTCGTTAGCAGTTAAGGCTGCTGTAGGTACTTCCCCCTAGAAGCTTGCAATTGCAATTGATGTGTACATCAGCTGACCGAGTGTTTTTGATAAATTGCTGCTTTAACTATCAACCCGTTTTGGTAAGTAGATAGAATACTACATATGCTTATATACTTAATAATGTGGTTCAGTAATTTGAGGGTTGTTTCAATTATAACAGCTGAGTTTCAATATTTACCTGATGGTAGGTTCCCAGCATGGCTGAAGATCTAAATAATACAATCAACGAAATTTTGAGGAATCCCTCATTTAGAGCAGGGCTAACAACAGCTGTTCAACAACAGCAAAGTGCTCTTTGCCCTACACCGATTCAGCCTCAACAACAAAATGTTGCTGATGAAATTCGTCGACTTTTTCCATCTGTACGACCATCGGTAAGTAAATATGAAAGACCTCGACACCTTCGGGTACATGAGGATAGATTATGATGATATATTATACACGGTATTCCAGCGAAAACCTTACCCTCAAATATCTCGTACAGCAATTGAGCTATCAAGTTGAAAGTTCGGGAAATTATTAAAGAGACACGGAGAATCGACCAGTTGTCACTTTGAATTACATTTTTAAATTTTAATTGATTTGACTTGTTAATTAACTTGTTCATTAACTTCAGAGGTTTGTAACTCCGTAACGAAGCGTTTTCGGACCCAAATCTAGAGGAGATTTGTTTATTAAAATGGCCTAAGGAATCACCTGCCGAAGTTTGTCGGTGTAATTTTCAAACACCCTGTATATTAGGATAGGGGGAGGGCTACAAAGTACTATTTACCCCTAGCCCCGCATAAGTCAAATCAATTAAAATTTAAAAATGTAATTCAAACCAAAACAAATCAACAAAAAAATTTCTTTCTTTTTCATCATTGAAGAAGCGTTTATCGTTTTTAAAGGTCTTTGCAATAATGTGCTTTTTGAGGATGAAAGAGTGACAATTGGTCGATTCTCCCTGTCTCTTTAATAATTTCCCGAACTTTCAACTTGATAGCTCAATTGCTGTACGAGATATTTGAGGGTAACGTTTTCGCTGGAATACCGTGTATAATATATCATCATAATCTATCCTCATGTACCCGAAGGTGTCGAGGTCTTTCATATTTACTTACCGATGGTCGTACAGATGGAAAAAGTCGACGAATTTCATCAGCAACATTTTGTTGTTGAGGCTGAATCGGTGTAGGGCAAAGAGCACTTTGCTGTTGTTGAACAGCTGTTGTTAGCCCTGCTCTAAATGAGGGATTCCTCAAAATTTCGTTGATTGTATTATTTAGATCTTCAGCCATGCTGGGAACCTACCATCAGGTAAATATTGAAACTCAGCTGTTATAATTGAAACAACCCTCAAATTACTGAACCACATTATTAAGTATATAAGCATATGTAGTATTCTATCTACTTACCAAAACGGGTTGATAGTTAAAGCAGCAATTTATCAAAAACACTCGGTCAGCTAATGTACACATCAATTGCAATTGCAGGCTTCTAGGGGGAAGTACCTAGAGCAGCCTTAACTGCTAACGAGTATTGAAATAGACTGAGCCACAGATAAAGAGAGAGTTATAGATGGCGGACTCCCTCAGTAAAAGTGGGGACCCGTTGTACAGCGCCATCTTAAGGAAATGTACATCAACTACCTGTAAGGAGATAACAAAACTGTATAGGTCACTGTCAATAATGTTAGGTAACTGAAATAAAGCGGGTAATTTGAATTGCGTATTTAGCTGATTTATGACGATTTATTAAAGTGCATTGATAACAATAACAGATTTTTCATGAAAAATCAGTCAATGTCATCAAGGTACTGTAATATTATCTACAATTAACAAAATTAATAAGATTTAAATTCTTTCAGTAACAGTTTTATTGTTATTACTGAAAGTTACTTACAAGTACAATTATTATATTCTACTGCCTACAAAATTAAACATTTAAACAATATTTTATAGTATTGATTACCCCCAATTACCACCTTTCAGACTTTATTTTAGATTACATTTACAAACCTAAAATAGAATAATTATTTTTTATGGCAGAATAGATATGATTGGTACTACTTGGAAAATAATTAGAACTTGAAATAAAGCGGGTAATTTGAATTGCGTATTTAGCTGATTTATGACGATTTATTAAAGTGCATTGATAACAATAACAGATTTTTCATGAAAAATCAGTCAATGTCATCAAGGTACTGTAATATTATCTACAATTAACAAAATTAATAAGATTTAAATTCTTTCAGTAACAGTTTTATTGTTATTACTGAAAGTTACTTACAAGTACAATTATTATATTCTACTGCCTACAAAATTAAACATTTAAACAATATTTTATAGTATTGATTACCCCCAATTACCACCTTTCAGACTTTATTTTAGATTACATTTACAAACCTAAAATAGAATAATTATTTTTTATGGCAGAATAGATATGATTGGTACTACTTGGAAAATAATTAGAACTTGACAAATGTTCTGCATTTTGAGTTAACATATTCATCATCATCATCATCATCTGACATGGAGCTGACTCGAGGGTCGATCGGGCAAATATTTTGTTGCACAAATTAATATCATATTTGACATTTAAATGGTTTTAGGTTATATTTAAGTTTAAAAATGACAGAGCAGCATGATGAGACAAAATTCGCCCTACGTGTTACACCTCCTCACAACCTGCCTAAATTGTAAATGTTTTGAAATACATGATATAATAATAATAATAATAATATTTATCGTGGTACTACTAGACTACCACTACAAATCAGCAGTAATACATATACATTTTCGACTCAGAATTTATGACCAACATTGCCCTGTATAAAACAATAAAAAAAAAAATATAGGCGAGATTCAGTTCTAGGTAAAAATCTACTCCTGCTCTGCCACCTAACCTTGATTATTGAAATGTAAATAATAATTTTATTAACTATAACTAAAAAAATGGTTAGATATAGAAAATTGATTGTGCAATACATTATAAACTAAAAATAAAATAAAACTGCACTGCTATCTAAAACACTAAAAAATTAAATTAAAACGTCATTATATCGTAAAACAGGTTACTGCTTCCAAAAGAATAAATAGTAGATTGTTCTACAAGTTAAGAAAAGTGACATTTTTCCAGCGAGTGTAATGGTTTGATTCACAAGCGAGCGAGTGGATTAATTTTACAGGAGCATGAAAACTCACTTTTTCTAATGTGTTGAACACGCTATTTTTCGTGTACTCAATCAAAATATCCGAATTTTAAAATAAAAAGTTAATAATCAATTTAAAAATAATTTTGATCAGAGTATGTAAGAGTAACATTCACATAACAACCACAGTAAAGAAATAATAAAAAGTCAAGAGATCACCGGCCACGCACACGTATCTAACTGGAAAAGAGTTGCTAACAAGAAATGTATCACATTTCTTCACTGTTTTCTATCAAACAAAATGGCTCATTACCATTCAGTACACGAAAAACTAACTTGCTTACTCAACAATGCTGACAACAACCTTTTTACGTAATCGCCGTGTTTCATATTTACGTAAAGCCAACAGTTTTATAGGGTCTCCTCTTTCTCTAACTCCTCTTAAATCTTTTCCAGTAAGAATTTTATTAATAATAGCTATACACCTAAATAAAACTATATCTATTGTAAACCTAACAAAAATATCCACATTTTTTTGGTGTTTTGAGCAAAACAATGTGGATATTTCCAGCTTACATTTTTCTAAAACCATACTAACTAATTTTGTTTTTAAATTATAGAAGTTATAAATCGCGGCAAGCTATCAACAATTACTTTTGTAGAGCTTTTAAATGCAGATGAAAAATTAGCTGAAGGATGAATTAATTTTCTACCAACATACTGCCTTTTTCTAATTAATACATTTTCAGGTAATTTTTCAGCTGCACTTACTCTATCCTTACAATCGGCGCAGATGGAAACACATTTAAATATTTTTCGTGCCACATAACCAGCTACATACGCATAAGCACAATCACCATAGAAAGAAGATTTACTTTCGACGTTTGACAAGGGATATACAGGCTCAATAACGTCCGGTGGCTCAAATACTACATCATCTTTTTCAATAAAACTTCGTAACGTGTCAAGAGCACCAACAGAATCATCCACCTCACAGTTTGCACCAGCGGAGTGAGGCGATACAAAATTGTTAACTAAAAGAGATTTACTGGAACTAATGAAGGACGAACAAGTAGGATTGGTGTTTCTCACTCCGTGGCTGCGAATACATGAAAAATAATTTTCAACAGGATCCTGGTTTAAATTCCTTGGAACAAGGAATTGAAATCCTTTCCTTTGAAGACCATTCCATAAGTATATCAAACCACGTAGTGAGAAAATCCAGTTTTTTAAGGAAGGTGTGACTTTCTTATTGGATTTTGAATCGATGAAGTACATAGAATTTAAAACAGGAAAACAGGAATTCCAAAAGGATACATGATTGGACCTAGCTGTTATCGCACTGCGAAGGTCTTTACCCTGAGGTGAATTTATCGAGGTGCCATTGACACTGTCAAAAAGTCTATCAAAAAACATGAGTAGTTCTGATGTGTCCTTTGCTTTGGGATCTATAGTCCCTTCAGAATTAGAGGGCAGTTTAGAACTAAACTCAGCAAAAATGCTTAACGTTATAGCCACAGACTGGCTAAAAACTTGGGTACAATTTTTAACTTTCATTTTTTTAATTTTGTCAGGGTAAACATGTTCATCTGTTAGTTTGTAGCAAGCATTAAACAGACCCCTATTTCTTTGAATTTCATATAGTTGTACTATATGTGACCAAGAAGCAACTTTTTTTACACCGTCAATGGTGAAATGTAAATCTTTACTTAGTAGACCGTTCCGAATTCCTTTCATTAAATGCGGAAAATCATATAAATGGAGTATTTCAGACTCCCCTATCAAATATCCTTGATATCTGTTATCCCGATTGGATTTTATACAGAACTCGTTGGTGTCTCTAAGTAAAGAATTTACAACCGCTTGATTAGTTGGTCCTTGGTCACTGATAGTTGCAACTACATTGAGACCAACAAGCTTTACTTGCAGAAGAACATCCTTTAGTATTCGCTTTAAATCTGCAGTAGAAGTGGTGCCTTCACAGAAAATAAAACAAACTGGTTGCTTCCACTTTCTGCAAATGCCCCTCACCATAAATACTAAAGCATGATCTGCAAATAAAGCATGTCTATGTGCACCACCATGATCTACAAAACCCTGAATCACATCTAACTTTTGGTTATACTGTAGTCCGCATGCCAATGAAACTTCATCGAACAGGAGGACACAATATTTATCAAGAGCTTTCATTCGAGCCACTGAATGTCTCAAGTGTTCAAAAATGTGGTGATTGATACCACAACCAAAGGGAATTTTATTTAACATACTGGTTATTGTTTTGCGTGAAGGCAAACTAAAAACTTTTGATAAATATCTATATCCCTTGCCACTTTGTTTATACAAAGATAAAGCAAAGATTTTGTCATCTAAAGTAAATCTTCTACCCCTAGGTTTATGTTTCTGTGTACGCTGCTGTGACAAGAAAAATTTTAAAGTTGTTTCATTTACATCTTTTAATAAAGTAAGGGTAATCCTGCTTCGACGAAGTAATTGCAGTTGCTTACGCATTAATAACTCCTTAGATTTAATTTTAGTTGCAGCCCTTTTTAATCTCGAAACTTCTCTGTGCAAGATTTTCTCGTTTGGTGTCCAAGTTCTACCAGTTCTTGGCTTAGCGAGGATCTTTTTCTTTTTTGAGCCTAAAAAGCAAGTTCCATAAGTTTCAAAGAAAAATAAACAATTCAAATAGATTACCGAGTATTGCTGTTGTGCTCTCACGAACCTCTATGGATAAATCAGGTGTTGCAGTAGACGATGAAGGTATCTCAGTCTCGTACATACCTGGATGTAGAAAATTTTATATAAAACACTAACAAATATATGGTGCATTGTCTTACCCTGTCTGCTTTCTGTCTCGGTCAATTGTCGTTTAGCACCTCGGTATTGTTTTGGCGGGGCCTGTCGCAATACACTCAGCTTACTAGGGCTGCTCTCACTTGACGTAGATGGCAAAGATTCGTCAAACTTTGCAATTATTTCTACAAATACAAACAATTATTTTCCATAACAGTTAATATCTAAGTATTTAATAACATACCCCTCACTTTTATCGGAGTCTCAAATTTATGTTGTTCGGGATAACAAAAGCAATTTTCAATGGTTGAATCTCCATGAAATTCTGAAACATGTTTCGTAAGCCACAACTTGGAAAGCAAAATATATATGAACTACACACCTGGCATATTAATAGTTGGCAGAGCATATCTTAACAATTTGCCATCTGCATCTTTGCACATATTCGAAAAATGTGTCAGGCAAACAACGTAGCCACTTAAAGTACCTTTATCAGCAATTAAATGCTGTAACTTTAGGCTTCCTATTCGTTGAAGCCATATTTCTCGAACAGATATTTCTGTAGGAATAGCGTGTCTTGGAGCGTCCTTATTATTACATCCAGGTACACAACACGGTTTTATCCTGGCAGCACTCATTATTCTTAAATCTCGGGTTTTTAATATATAACGCAAAGAATTTAATTTAAACCAAAATGTGGCAACAAGAAAGACGGCATAAAACAAAAATAACGGAATTTACGGAATATGACTAATATGAGTCGTACCGAGTCTGCGCAACATTTCAAATAGCATCACGTGAAAACCGAACTCAACAAAGAATAGGCTGTCTCTATTTAGCACGCATACCTCCTGCCATCTATAAAATTGTAACATAACTAATAGCATGTCCCCACTTAGCTTATCCCAGTTACTACCCCCTGGACTGAGCATAAGATGATCTGGCCACGCACTTCGGCTCCATTCGGGTGTTCCTGATAACGTCGGCACCATGACGAGTCATATGACACGCCTTTGCTGCGCATCGACGTGCGCTCTAAAACTTTATATCCTAACGCGAAAAGTTTATATATTAACGAGAAATATTTCATATTCTAACGTGAGAAATTATATATCCTAACAAGAAAATTTTATGTCCTAACAAGAAAACTTTATGTACTAATAAGAAATTATATGTCCTAACAAGAAACTTTTATGTGGTAACAAGTAAATTTTATGTGCTAACAAGAAATTATATATCCTAACAAGAAAACTTTATGTACTAATAAGAAATTATATGTCCTAACAAGAAAACTTTATGTACTAATAAGAAATTATATATCCTAACAAGAAAACTTTATGTACTAATAAGAAACTTTATATCCTAACAAGAAAAAATTCACTATATTGTCTTATTTTATACCCTAACAGGATATATTTATATCATAACACGCTATTTATGTCCCATTCGGCGTGCCATAGCAGTGAGTTTATTACAAAGCTTATATTTTGATTATGGCGATAAATTCAGGGCTAGTTGAATTGCTATATTATTATAACCTAACCTAACCTAATCGTATACGGAAATCAGGAAGTCTTATTTTAATAAGCATATTTTAAAATAATTAAAATACATTAATTTAAATTTCGATTTTATAAACTCGATATTGTTTGTAAATTCCCATTTTTTAAATCATATCTCAAAATAAAAAAAAAGAACTTATAAAACCGCTGCTATACGAGATTTTCAGTTTTGTTAGTGATCCTATTTGCGGGATTCAAGTACCAGCCTATTTTGAAACATTTTAATTTAAAAATATTAGATACGCCATGATTTTGCAGTCTTATGCAACCAGCATTACAGTTCGCAATATTTGAAAACAGATTTTTACTAGAATCGTAAAAAATCGATCAATTTTTAACATACACTAATTTAAACTTGCATTTTGATAGTTTTAGTGTTTTTAATTTGATGACATTACGCGGATTGACAATAACAAAAAATAAAAACAATAAAAAATTTATTTAAATAAAATGATCTGCAAACTTCATACATTTAGTTTTGCAAAAATATTAAATCAATTATTTTGTAGGTAAATTCTCAATATGAAATTTAAAATAAATCGGCAAAGTTTGGAACTCTATTATTATCAAAGACTTTGTTAGGTAATATATTTATTACATAGCATTACAGGTACTTTTACTTTATAGAATTTCACAACTCAGGTCAACAGCCCCTTCAAGTTATTCGTAAATATTTCTTGGATCACAGCTGTAGAGTAGGTTGCCTATTACATAAAATGCACACCGCGTTGATACTGCTGTATTAAGGCGGCGCCACACATTCGGTATTCGCCGAATCTCGATTATTTGCCGTTTGGCAAAGGTATTTGCCAAACAGATTGTTAATTGGCGAGCTGTATATACACACATATGCTCATTTACCGAGCATAGTTTCTATGCAAGCATTTTCATGGGAACAACAATTAATGTTCGTCCACAAGCATCTCATCATCATTAATAATAATAAAAATAATAATATAAATATAGTAGTGGTGGTGGTGTAGGCCCAGGGGTGAATTTTAATTGGTTTTTGGCAACTGTTGGTTTGGAAAATGAATGCTGATGATCATGAATCTGCAGTAATTGCTACCGCAGCTTTTGTAGTTTTGAGTTGTGCTTATTATATGCAGTTACTGAAGAAAAAAAAGAAGCCTAGAAAAAGAAGATGGTGGATGGCAAGCACATTGTTATACAGTCTCCAATCAATAGTGGATCTAATTTCTATGATTATAAGCAGTACTTCAGCATAGTATTGATGGCTCTTGTAGATATTCTGACTACTGCTTTCTGTTTGCTGATTGTGGATGTCAAGGGAGGCTTAGCTTAGCTTGTTGTTTACTACACTTATTTAGCACCTAGATAGACTACGATTCGCTTTATTATTATTAAAAAGCTACGTGATAATTTCACGACTACGTGTTGCATGTTTAGTTGCCTGGGATTACCCGAGCATCGTAAGTGTGGCGCTGTTTTGCAAGTAGGCAAGCAGCGAATACTTGTGCACTTTGATGTGGCATAAAATACCGACTTTTGATGGGAAACAGCGAGCATCGAATTTTTGTTACGACCAATTACGAGCAATACACAAGCCACCCATCCACACTAATCGGTATTTCCCAAATCGGTGCTTGAAATTCGGCGAATACCGAATGTGTGGCGCCGGCTTTATATCAACATGGCGGTGTAGATTCCGTCCTACGTCCTTTCCAGCCTACGGGTTCCGGGCTACGGGCCTTACTCGCTGTACGTACCGTTACTTTTTCACCTGATAATGAACAAGTAAGCATATTGAATAAATATTGGAAATTTTTAACAGTATTTTTAGTTATTAATAGGCTCAAATGATAAATCCATGAAAATATGTAATGTACAGTTTCGTCGGTTCTTAAGCTCTTTTTCAGGCCATAGGAATTGGGTGCGCTGTGCAAAATTTACATTCCCAACAAAAAACTAATTAAAAAAAATTAAAGGTAACGGTAATTATGTTGCATTTCATCGGAACGGCAACTCTGTTGCAATAGCTATGAGTACTGGAAGTGTCCGAGTGTATGACATAAGGAACAACAAACTTCAACAGCATTATAAGTTGCATGATAATACAACATGCGTGGCCTGGCATCCATATGCCCAATATTTTCTAACTGGTGGCTCAGATGGGACCCTTAAAGTAGTGGATGCTTCAGGACGGCCGCTGTATACAATGCGTGGACATGAAAGTGGTGTTAATTGTGTTCAATTTAGTCAGGACGGTGATTATTTTGCATCTGCTGGTAATGATAAACATGTTATGGTAAGTGATAATTTGGCTAAATTTCTAGGTTTAGTAGTTTGCCCTCAGAACCTGATGATTAGTCATAACAGCTGAAATAGGCTGACAATAAATAAATATTTTACCTTTTTCCGATTAAAAGATGTTTTGTTTTAGGTTTGGAAGACTATGAGTTGTAGTATTTAATAATAGTTTTAAATTATTTATTGCTTGCGATTGATTATGTTCATTAGTTGTGCAAGAATTTTGCACTAATTGTATATTAAAACATTTTTGTAATAAATCTAATGTATACACTAAACTGGTTTTAATTTTTGTATTGAAACAAAATATGAAGTGTAAAAAACAGAGTTCTGTACGAACCTTTGTCGAGTGCACATGTAGATGACGCTGTTCAGCTTCTGAAAAATAAAAAATTTTTGACAGTGTAAAACGACAAACTTAGTGTAAATATCTGTCAGGGCTGACTGTTGAATAAGTACCTTAGACTTAGTATAGTAGCAGATAAACGCAATGCGAACTGAAACAAATTATAAAAAAGATAGAGACAGCAGCCAATGTAGCAGGCCTGAAAATCAACACAGAAAACAAAATATATGGTGATGGGCGAAAAAATGGAACCAATAAACAGCTAAGTTGGAAATAAATCTCGATGATGGAAGAAGATTGAAAATAGAGTGTCAAAGGTAGTATTCCTGGGCTGCCTCATAACTGAAGAAGAGATCTCTATCAAACTATGTAAAAATATACAGGGTGTTCTATTTAAAAAATTGAGTTATGACCCATTAGATTTAGAAATTTGTGCGCTTCTGCAACAAACACTATGTATAACCAAATTCAACTTTAAAATATCTGGAAGATAGCACATAGTCTTGACTAAGGTTTAACAGAAAAAGTTTAATCTTAGGAAGTTTTATTAGTGAGATCTGCAAATGTCAGTTTTTTTGGAAAAAAAAGTGGAATAACTTCACAACGGAATTTTAAAAATAAAACTTTATTCAGAAAGGCAATTGAAAGGAGAATAAAAATTAGCCAAAATATATGGAGTGTTCTATTTAAAAAAAAACTTGTTTGGTATGCCACTCTTATATCCCAGTATAACTGAAAATTTTAAAATGTCTTGGTTCCCTCGAACATTTACGCGAAATATTTTTCTGTATTCTAAATAGTAAAGAAGATACCGACCACTGCGGTGGCGTTGTTAACTTACCTTGTTGCTTTGTGTTCAGAAGTGGCTGCAATTTAAAACGTCCACTACCCAAAGAATCCCAATCAAATTCCGACCACCTCTGAATCTGCCGCTCACCTGCCCACTTCTACTTGTAATAGTGGTGGTGTGTGTAATTTGCATAAAGCATCACACATTACACACAGTTTACAAAAATGAAATAAACACATAAAAACGCATTAACTTTATTAGGAATAGTTGAAATATAAAAACAAAATTATTCTGTGTTCTAACAAACATTTAAAAATAATTAGCAGAGCTGTAGTCTACTTTTGCAGCCCCTAATTATTAAAACGACAGAAGCAAACCACAGCCGGTTGTAACGTCATAAAATATGTTATAAAATATTAGGAAATGATCAAAACTTAATTATATATCTAAGCATTTAAAAAAAAGAATGTGAACATGAAATTTAGCAGTCTTGAACTCTACTGTTCTGTGTTAAAATTATATTCTGTTATTATCAAAAATAAATGAACTCGGTAGATACCACAGTTGAGTAGATACCAAAGAATAACCAACCGTGTGTTTTAGAACTAAAGAATAGTAAAATTTTACTCGTCGCTTTTGAAATTCGTAGTTCAGATATTAGTCTTCAGTTTAACACTTATTGGTTAGGTGTCTAACATACTTTGTGGTAGGTTATATTTACCGCAATCGATTTTGACATGATTTGTGAGCAAATACTTACATTTATAAATAATTTTCTGTTACCTCATTATCAGAAATTGATAATGAAAAAATCATTTTCACAAATCACGTTAAAACAACGTCAACCTTAATATAATAACATTACCAAGCAATTGCATCATTTCCTCTTAAAAACGTTCTTACGTAACGGTGCAAAATAATGAAAAAGTGAACTAAAATTTCGAATTGATGCATTTGCTTTTGCCTTTGTTAAATCAACACAAAATTTCAAGTTTAAAAATCCACAACACCATTTAAAACTTTAAAATCCGTCAACAACATTAAAATTTGGAAAAGTCTAATTATGAGATCAAGCTTCAATATAATGTAGCAATTTAAAAATTTAAAAGTAACAGCATTATTAGTGCAACTACATTATATTTGTCAACTTTTCTCCACCCGAAGGTAACTTAACTTGTTTAAAACTATTCTAAAATTTTCATCACAATTAGATTAGCTTAAGCATGTCCCTTTTACTAATTTACCAAAAAGTGGGTGGTTCCTCTTACATCGGAAGTTGTCGCATCAGGTTTTAATACTGTTACTGTACAGAAAAAATTTTTTTAAAGTTAGAAGTTACATACTGCAACCACAGTTGTAAATTTTTCCTATTCAATCGTTCGGTTTTCTACTATATAGGTTTACTAGATACATAAATGCTGCACAAAAATGAAACCAGGCACCATTTTGTAGAAGGGCAAAGTCAGTTTTGTGACATTTTTCAAATTCAAACACTGTTTTGCATTTCATCGCTGATATACAAAATTAAAGTTGATTTTTAGTTGTAAAACCTAATTTTTAAGGCATGCCCCATGCGTGTTGTGTAGTGGGATGTAAAAAAGAGAAGGAAGACGGTTCGCAGCTGTTTTAAGAGCACGCCGCCGCGCCGTGGCACCTTTTTGGTTTTGATGCTAGAGGCGCTAGTCATTCTAAATTTGAATTTAATTACTGATGGTTCTATTAAACATAAACAGCTAGCGTCACATGCGTTCTGTTGACGTGCATATATTTTTCTTTACAGGACTGTTCTAGCAGAATTATTGATTTCTCGCATAAAAGCAATTCTCAGCATTACTTGCTCGTGGGTTTGTGTGCAACTAATCTCTTATTTATGTGCGAAATTTGTTAAAAGTTTTAAATTAACGCGCCAAATGCCTATCGCCGTAGCGCCATCCGTGCTGATTCCTATGAACTTTTGTTCAAAAACATGGCTGACGTTACTCGCATCGAATTTTTAAATTTACTCAGCTGGCACATAGTTTAAATAATTGACAAAAATTTTAAATTTGTGTACCTATTATAACAGTATCTAGATGATCAGCGTAAATACAAATGAAGAATAGTGTTAAATTTATAGTTTTGTTTGCTAAGAAAAGTAAGTTTTTTACCTTATTTGCATGTTTCACAAGAAAATAATTATCTGAGCTTCTAAGTTACTTTATTAAGTTTATTACTTTATTAACTTGTTTCATTTCGTTTTCTTTTTAATTAAGTCGCTGAGTACATATAAAAATGCCTATATGATGTCTATACTAGCGCCATCTGTGTCATGTGCCTCGGCGCGGAGCGCTCTTAAGTAAGTGACAAAAAAATGTGTTAATTATGCAATTTTGACACAATGATAAGATAGTTTAAAAAAATATGTAATACTACTATTACTGCTGTTGATATTAACTTAAATCTCTTTACGTTTTACAACAAATATTAACAATGTTCTGAAACCTGTGTTCAACTTCTCAGACATGAGCAGTCCCTGTTGTATTCTCAAATGCTTCACAACAATGATACATTACCAGTAGAACGTCTAGAATCTATTCCGTCTGCCCCAAACTAATCCCTCTTGAACCTTTTGAAATAGAAATAGAACCTACACAATCCTTTTACAACCAACAATTATTTATATGTAAATTTTAGTTTGACATTTTGACCTTCTACAAAATGGCCGCCTGGCTTCACTTATTTGATTATTTAGAAGCTGAAGTCGTGTATCTAGGAAACCTATATAAAAAGCTGTGAATAGGAGTGTGTTATACATTCTTATATCGAAAACCTAATCGTTTCAGAGATACAGGGTGTTAAAGTTAGTTGAAAAAGCAAGTAGGTACATTAATTGAAGCCCACAAATTGCACGGCTATTTTACAAAATAACTAAAAGTAGACATTATATTTTACCCGATTGATTTTGTTATGTTGTATTACAAAATAAGAATTGTCCATCTTAAATAAAATATCAACCTGATTGTCTTTTTACGGTAATTAACTCAAAAGTTGAAGTCATTTTCGGTGAAATTACAAGTCAAAAAATGTGTCAAGTATGTCAAAATGTGCCGTTTTGGCTATATATTACCTAAACTAAGTTTCGCTGCCATATCTAAAAAAACTCGAGAAAGTGGGGTGTCTAATGATTCCGTTGACACCTGCTTTACGAATTGCACCGGTTGTTAAATTTCAGCGCCTACTTTGTTGATGTTCAATTTTTTATACGTTTCGTCATTCCGTTTCTAGGCAGATAGAACATTTTTGAACCATACCGGTATTTCATATAAAAATTTTGTTGTACTTCTATGAAAAATATTGTACCAGAAAGAGAAAAAATTCCTGAAACCAACAACGTGAAAAAATGCAAACATTAATTTAAAAATATAAAAGTTGGTTGCTATAGCAACCAAATAACTAAATGATTAGGAAAAATTAATACAATACTTGTTAAATTGTTATTATTAAATATCATAATTTTCAGGAAAAACAAGGAGACACGTAAAAGTAGAGTTATTTGGTATCAATAACAATGTCATTGTGCAACAATTTTCCTGGGAGCATTAAGAAGAAACCCGTTTTTCCCTAAAAAATAAATTGCGGCAGTTTTCCATCACCAGCTCTGTATTAACTTATTACGTACTGATCCTATATAAAATGTGACAACTCTGCAAACGCATTGGATAAACTAACTGTAATTGTACAAGCGAGTAGATGGAGAATAAAAATATGTAAGAATATACAGGGTGTTCTGTTACAAAAAAAACTAATGTTACGCTGCCCAATAAAAACAAAACATCCTGTATAGTTGAAAATAATTTTAGGTTATGCAGCTATCGAAACCCTACAACTTTTGTCTAAAACGTTTTTCTCTAAAACCGATATTAAAGCTGCTACAGAACAATCTCATACTAAATGAACACCCTGTATGTCCATACAGCTATAGCGTAATAGTGCTAAAATTTCAAATGATCCACACTAGTGCAGCCCTTGCATACAGCTTTATACAACAAAAAAAAAACATTTAATATCAAAGTAGGTATGCAAATTATTTACTAACAGACCATACAAAAGTAATTGAACATATGGCACAAAACATCAATCATTTTTTATGTAATTATAAAAAAATTGAAGACCAAAATCGTAGCCTGAACTTTACTAAGCCGTCAACAAATCAGTCCAAAACAATATATTAATAATAAATACAGCTCTAACTGTAAGTAACTACACTTAAAATAGTTAGGTATCCAAAAAATACAAAAAACCCTGATATTAAATCGCCCACACATAATTTTTAAACGATTGTTATTTCAAAATACTTAAACATAACTACTTAAAACTATTAACTTTAACGAGCTATAAATTGCTTTAAAAACTCTTCGTTACGAGTAAAATATTCGATTAAATTTTAAAACGTGTTAGGAGAATTCGTGTGTCCTATTATAATCGTAAACAATCGATTCCGCAAAATTTCAATGTAAAATGTAAACTTTTATATACCTACGTATGCTGGGAGTTTAAAATCCAATGTCCTTTATACACAGTTTCAAAAATATCTTAAACCGTCCAAACCCACATTTACAATGTAAAAACGCGATTCCCTACTTTAAAATTTAGCAAAAATACGAAGGCGTGCCCGCCGCTAACAAACACTCGAGCGGAGCACATAATTTGAAAGCAAATATCTTACAATACTAATTTACTACGCTAATTTTCTTCTTGATAATCAATAAACAGATAACAGTATAGAAAAAACAAGATCTATTTTTGTAATTACGTTAAACACTATTATGCTACCAAAAGCATAAGCACTTAAAACAAATAGCACATAGTGCAACGTCCAAACTACATCAAACACCACACAAAGAAACTATTTTTTTGTACTTGCTTAGTTGAGCGAACCATTGCCCAGACCCACTATGGTGTTGTTCTTGGAGTTTCGCATGAGAGGCTTGTGGTGCCGCTGATCGGCCTGACTCTGGTGCTGCCAACTCCAACAATTACGGCAGTAGTAGCGGAAACACGACATCTCTCGGCAAAAGTATGGGCCTTGATGCACACCACAATACGAGCACAGGGAATCCTCGAGGTACGGATCCACTTGCACCTGCACCAGTATCGTTAAACTGTTGTATGAAATAATAAAGGAAATTCACGATTATGTTTCAGAGTACCAACATTTTCTAATTGTTTTTCTACTTTACACACACCTCAGTTATGGGAAGTATTAAACCATGAAAATATTCGATTCCCAGATTTTAACTAATCACACAAATTCTATTTTCCGATTTTTAAAATGACGGATGCTACATTGTTACGATGTGAAATTATTTGAAAATTTTCAAAACCTGTCAGAATTTAAGAATTTCAAAATTTTTTGAATATCTTTCAACAAGTATTTCTCAGAAAAAATGGGAAACTGAAAAGAAACAACTCATTAAACGAATTGACCAACTTGAAAACAAGTTTGAAAAGATGGAAAAAGAAAAACGAAAGTGTAGGTTGGTAATCAAGGGAATAAAACTTGAAGAAAATCAGAAAGAAGAAGCAACAAAGCAATTTCTCGCCGAAAAACTGGGAGTGGAAGCAGAAGTGAAGACAGTAATAACACTGCAAGATAAAGGCATGAATCTGGCCGAGATGAAGGACTGGGACAATAAACAGACAGTCATGAAAAATAAATACAAACTAAAAGGAACAAAGATATATATTGATAACGACATGACACCAAATGAAAGAGGAATCCAGGCAGAAATAAGGAAAATCGCAAAAGAAGAGAGAGATAAGGGACGCAGAACAAAAATCGGCTACAGGAAAATTACTATAGAGGGAGTGGACTATGTTTGGGATGATGAAGAAAAGGGGGTAATAGAGAAAACATAAAACTGATAACAAAAACGAACCGAACTAAAACTAAGACGAATTTTGCGAAGGACACGGACGACGATAAACAACCTAATATATATAACAAAAAGCAAAGCAAAGTGAATAGTAAGAGAGAAGACAAAGAAGCGGAAAAACTAAAGGACGATAAAGAAAAAGTCGAAAAGATGAAAATGGGAACATGGAATGTGAGGAGTATCACAGGGAAAGAAGAAGAATTAGTGGAAGAAATGATAAAACATCAAATAGAAGTCCTAGGAATTACAGAAACCAAAAAGAAAGGAAATGGTATGAAACAAATACATAAGGGATACTGGCTATTTTGGTCAGGGGTGAAAGAAACGGAAGGAGCAAGGTGTGGAGTAGGACTAGTAATAGCACCAAATATGCTAAAAGACATTATAAATGAAGAATATATAAACGAAAGACTATTGAAGATTGAAATGAAACTACTAGGAGAAGAAACATGGAATGTGATAATAGCATACGGGGAAAACGAGGATGCAAACAAGGAACAAAAAGATAAGTTTTTTGAGGAGGTACAAAAAGCAATAGATGACGGGGGAGAAAATGTACTTGTTATGGGAGATTTAAACGGACGAGTAGGAAAACCAAATGTAGGTATAGAAGAATATTTAGGAAAAGAAGGAGAAATGACTAAAAACAATAATGGAGACAGATTAATAGAAATAAGTATAGAAAACAACCTAGTGATAGCAAACACGAAATTTAAGCATAAAGATATACACAAATTTACAAGAGTTGTAGAAAGCAGAAATGAGAAGTCAATTATTGACTACTTTCTAATAAGTAAAACTAAATGGAAAAATGTACAAGATGTCAAAGTAACAAGACTAGCAGAGATAGGGAGTGACCACTACTTGGTAAAAATGGACCTAAAGAAGGAAAAAGAAGAAAAAGCAGACAAAAGACGAAAGAAGACCCAAGAAAACATAAAAAACCATAAACTAAAAGAACCTGAATATCAAAGAAGATACATTGAAAAACTAAGCGAAAAATTTAGAGAAACAGAAAATACAAAAGGAGTAGAAGAAAAATGGGAAAAGTTTAAAAATAATTTATTAGATGCTGCGATGGAGAGCTGCGGGAAAAGGAAAATAGTTAATAAAAACATGAAAAATACAGAATGGTGGAACTCAGAAATTAAATCAAAAATCAAAGAGAAAAAATACGCTTGGGAAAGGTACTTAACTACAAAAAAGACAGAAGACTACGAAAAATACAAAGAAAAAAGAACAGAGGTGAAAAACAAAATCAAGGATGCAAAAAAAGAGTCATGGATAAAATTTGGGGAAAAGATGACAGAAAACTTTAGGGACAACCAAAAACTATTCTATGCAACACTAAAACAGCTTAGGAAGAAAAAGGAATATAATATGATGAACATAAAGGGAAAGGACGGAAACATAATAACAGAAGAAGATCAAATAATGGAAAGATGGAAACAACATTTCGAAGAACTAACAAAAGCAGAAAACAACATAACAGATGAACAAGAAGAGTTAAGCGAAAGGGAAGTAATAGAAGAAATCCAAGAGAAAGAAGTTAGGGAGGCCATACAGAAGATAAAGCTAGGAAAAGCAGCTGGAAGGGACAAAATAACACCGGAGATGATAAAGTATATGGGAAAAGAAGGAATAACCAAATTTACAGAGTTGTTAAACGAAATAATGAAGACCACGGTAATACCAAGAGAATGGAATGTAGGAATCATACTCCCCATACATAAGACAGGAGATAAAAGAGTATGCGATAATTACAGAGGGATAACGCTAATGAGCGTCCCCGCGAAAGTTTTTGCCAGAATAATCGAGAAAAGAATAAGGAATAGAATAGAAAATACAATAGAGGAAACCCAATGTGGTTTTAGGAAGGGTAGAAGCACCCAGGATTTAATATTTACCATTAGACAAGTTAGTGAAAAACTTATTAAGAAAGGAAGAGATATACATATGTGCTTCATAGATCTTGAAAAGGCCTTTGATAGGATAGACAGAGAACAAATATGGACAACACTAGAAAAAAGAAAGATAGATAAAAGAACAATAGAAATATTAAAAGCAATGTATAGAAGTAACATAAACATAGTAAGGACGAATAATGAAGAGTCAAGAGAGTTTGTAACAGAGATAGGAGTAAAGCAAGGATGTGTGTTAAGTCCCCTTTTGTTTTCAATAGTGCTAGATGAAGCAATTAAAAATGCAAAGAAAAAGATGATGACATTAAAATTGGGATATTGGCAAATGAAACAAACAGAAATAAACGAACTTATGTTCGCAGATGACATGGCTATAATGACCGACTCTGAAAAGAACCTACAACATAACCTGGAGGTATTAGAAAAAGAATTACAGAAAATAAACATGAAAATAAACATAGCGAAAACAAAAAGTATGGTAGTGTCGAGGG
The DNA here is from genome assembly GCA_958336395.1 of Ctenicera cuprea. Lineage (NCBI taxonomy): Eukaryota > Metazoa > Arthropoda > Insecta > Coleoptera > Elateridae > Ctenicera > Ctenicera cuprea. Next base: position 171,713 of record CATVIB010000003.1, read on the forward strand.
AGAATAAAACACATAGCATAAAATTACAAGGGAAACAAATAGAACAAGTAGAAAGCTTTAAATATCTAGGATCGATAATTGAGAATAATGGTAAAATAGACAAAGAAATCAACGACAGGATGGGAAAAACAGGAAAAATATACAACATGATGAAAACGACCTTTTTGGGAAAGAAAGAAGTTCCTAGAAAAATAAAAACAGAAGTAGTTAAAAAAGTAGTAAGACCGACAATAATGTATAGCAGTGAAACATGGACCTTAACAGAAAAACATAAAACAAGACTAAATGCAATCGAGATGCGGTTTCTAAGAAGGATAGCAAATAAAACGAAAAGAGATAGGATAAGAAATGATACATACAGACAAAACCTACAGATGGAGCCCGTAACGGAGAAAATAGTGGAAGGGCAATTAAGGTGGTTCGGACATGTGTGCCGCATGCCAAGGGACAGATTAACAAAAAGAGTGCTGGAAACGCGAGTGCCGGGAAAAAACAAAAGAGGAAGACCCAGGAAAACTTGGGAAGAGGGAATACGAGAGGCAGCAACGAGCAAGGGAATAAGATGGGAAGGAATAAAACAAGTGGCCCAGGATAGGAAACGATGGAAAGAAAAGTGCAGAACGACATCGACATAACAAACCCAACTCCACCCCGCCTTACACCTAACGGTAGAAAGGCATAGGATTAAGTAAGTAAGTAAGTAAGTATTTCTCAGAAATTGACAAAATGTATCTACTACTTCCGGTTTAACCGGAAGTGACGTCATTTTGGTTTAATGAAAATCATCGATTTCTAGATTTTTTAACCCTCTTATGCGTGGCGTGGCGTCCCAATAATTATACAATGTTATAGTAAATGAACCAATACAGTGGCTTTATTTTTGAAATCATGTTTAGAAAAAATTTATTATAGTGAAGAGCCTCAATGTCATCGTGTTTTCAACACACAGCCTTGATTTGAATAATTGTTTTGTTTTGACGTAAACGTTAACGTGAAGTTTCTACTTTCATTAGTTAAATGGGTAATAATACACGTTTTGGGAGTTCCTCCATTCAAACAATAAATGAAACTATTCTAAAAAGTACGGTAAAGTATGTCGTATTACTATACTACCGTCTGTCTATAAAGTAACCCCCCCCCCTTAACTAACTTTTGAACGACTTCATATTTTACCACAATATTTGGTGTGCTTTAATGGGAAATTAAATACTATTTGTAGCCAAAAATTAATTTTTGTATCATTCAAAATGGCGACTGGGCGCCATTTTTAATTTTTTTTTAATAGAAAGGGGGTCGAGTGACACCTCATTTGAAAGGTCTTTTAGTTCTGCGTCTGATTCTATACTTTCAAAGAAAACTATTAATCCATAACATAATAACGCCGCCTCATTATTACAGGCCTGTTTCTGACTTGCTCAATGGACATTTTCTTGGAAGATAGATTGGTAGGCGGGGGCCTGTAGAATAGCCGGCTCACTCCCCAGATTTAACTTTCTTAGATTTTTTTTCTATGGGAATATCTGATATGGAAAGTGTACAGAACCCGTCCAGAAACAATTGAAGAACTGGAGCAACGCATTACAGAAGTTTGCAGAAATATCACTCCAGAAACTTATGAAAATGTAAGGCAGGAATTTTATAACCGACTTTTTATGTGCCAAGAAGTGAATGGTAAACATTTCGAACATTTAATTTAATTTCTTTTTGCTTTAAGTCTTAGTTTTTTAAATAGACTTCTTTATCTTCAAACATTGTCATTTTGTTGTAGGCTAAATATTTTTCTTTGGAACTCTAGGATCCGACGCAGAACCAAAAGATCTTTCCAATGAGGTGTCACTCGACCCCCATTTCTATTTAAAAAAAATTCAAAATGGCGCCCAGTCGCCATTTCGGATGATACAAAATTTTAATATGATCTGAAAAATAGTATTAAATTTCCTATTACAGCACACCAAATTTTGTGGTAAAATATCAAGTCGTTCAAAAGTTAGTTGGGGGGGGGGGTGTTACTTTATAGACACAGTGTATATTGTTGAATAATTTTTCCTCATACCACTCGTAATCAAAATTTTTGAAGATAATGTTTTGTGTTTACATGCTAATTATTGAAAATTTCCTTCAAATGCAACTCGACCTTCGGTCTCCTGCCTGTTTTTTAACTGTCTGTATCTATAGCTTAAATATCGATTTCAATGTCATCTGCAGAAATACAGGTCCAGCTAACCCAGATGTGCTAGAAACTGACTTGTACATAAAACAATTTAATTAACCTAAAATTTGTGGAAAAAAGGGAATTGTTTCCCAAATTGGTAATCTTACCTTCTTAGTAAACTTGGAAGTCTTAATCTCAATAAAGGCAGCAGACACAGCCTTCATGTAGGAACGTGGGTTATTGAAGGTTACACGTCCGGAACCAATCGGGTATTTGTACTTGTCAGTATCTATTCCTAAACGACACAGTAAATATTAATATTTGTAATTCTACCATACATAGGTATATCTAGAAGAGTTTGTCTACATTATAAGCAAATAATCTTCAATTGGCATGAAAATAATTTGAAGCAGCCTTGACTGTAGGTACCTATGTGTAGATAACAAGCGTTCGGTTTAAAGCAGCCTCGATCTCATGAAGATAACCGAATAAAGACAATACGCGCTTATTTATATGATCAAATTAGCAAGAACAACTAATAAACAAACGCTTACCTGCATAAACGACACCATCAAACAGGTCATTCATGACCTTTGCTAATCCCTCTGCATTCAGCATTCCATGTAAAGCCCCAACGAACACGGTTTTGCTAGGACCTAACTTCTGTGAAGTAGATTTTGTGAAGTTCGAATCATTTAAGATCCATGGGATCACCTGGACCTAAGGAAAATCGAAGTTTTAGCGTAACTGAGACTAGTTAACAGTGACAACTTTTGTTTCTCCATTTTCAAGGTAATGATGGCATTATTAACACAAATAATGTTCCTCGCTATACGTTGTATAGCTACAGGAAGGTTTTGTATATGTCTTCAAGGATTTCGGATTTATGCCAACTTTCATCGGAGCTTGTTCGCATTGGGTCGCTATACGAGTTATGACTAATAGAAAGGTACTTTTATGGCAAACATTTTAAACCTAAACATTTTGACTAAAAATTATGTTTCAAGATCGATAAAGCGGGCGCTGTAGCGGTGTCTGTATGTCTGTACGCACTTTATTCTACGCACGTCGAATAGCCGATCTGCGCAAGCGCGATCTCCATACCACCCCCCAATGGGTCCCACTAACAGTTTGACCAAATTTGAAAATCGATTTAGCGATTTCAACGAAAAAATATTGTATGCAATTAGAAAACTGTAAAAATAAAAAAAATTCCAACAATTTTATGCATGCAACCAAAACATTTGCAACCCCTCAGAACAAGTACAATAACTTGTTTAATAATTAAGATACATAATTATAACGATGTTATTCAGGTGCTGGGTACTAACCTCTTTGGACTTCATCCTTTTAGAAGAAATCTTAAAGTACCAATTACCAGAATTGGCAGAATCATTGGTGCAAGATTGCAGCAGAGCCTTGACATTCTTCTCCGCCTCAAAAATAATGTAAACATAACCCTTGGGCTGCGAAGCCTGTTTGTCCTTGCCGGGCCATTCCACACGGCTGTTGCCAAACTGCGTAAAGGTCTGCACGAGCACTTGCTTTGAAATATCCCACGGTACTCCGCCGAGGAACACCTTGCAAGAATAGCCAAGGGGCTTGTTTGATCTTGGGGGAAGTACACCACTCCATGTGCAAGTTGCCTCAAAAACAGCTAAAAAAAATTTGATTTTGAAAAAATATTAAATACAATACGGGTATTTACTTACCGGCAGCAGAGCGATGGTAACGAGCAACTCGATCTAACTGCATATCCTGTACATGATTAGCTACGTTTATCAAGTTCAGCGCAGCTGCACTGTTGTTAAACTTCTCAAGCACCTAAATTTATAAAGCATCGTTGCATTATTTTCAAACAATAAGTAACTGAAACAGAACATACCTGAGTAGCATTATGTGAACAGGCGGCGGAGTGTGGGTTAAGAACTGCTGAGGGCTGCTGCAGGTACTTGAGAGCTTGAAGAGCTGGTAGGTTGTGCAGATTAGTCAAATCCAGATCAGCGAGCAAGTTTGAACTGTTCAAGCAGTTACGGGCTACAACCTCGTTTAGCGTTAAGGAGTTCTGCAGCAAATAAAACAACATTTTAACAACTAAAGGTGCCTGGACACTTTGTCGAATGCCCACAACGTCGAATCGATTTTTTAAGGTCCACAAAGTCCAACGTGTCCACAACGCCGAATGTTATTCAATTCCCACTACGCCGAACGTGCCCACAACGCCGAAAGCTCGGGAGGGACACTTCGCCGAAAGTGTCCACAACGCCGAAAAATATTTGGTGGTGTCACAAGTCCCGATGGTGCCCGAATAGCATGTTGTTTGTGTAAAACGTCTATAATGTAGAGCTGTGATTAACGCCTAATGAACACTTTGCGGAATGTGCCCACAACGTCGAATGCTTGCAAGGGACACTTTGCCGAATGTGCCCACAACGTCGAATGCTCGTAAGGGACACTTTGTCGAACGTGTCCACAACGCCGAATGCTTACAAGGGACACTTTGTCGAATGTGGCCACAACGTCGAATTCTCGCAAAGGACACTTTGTCGAACGTGTCCACAACACCGAATGCTTGCAAGGGACACTTTGTCGAATGTGTCCACAACGTCGAATGCTCGTAAGGGACACTTTGTCGAACGTGCCCACAACGCCGAATGCTTGCAAGGGACACTTTGTCGAATGTGCCCACAACGTCGAACGCTCTTATTAGTCACCGAAAATGTCAACAACGCCGATGGCTGATGAGTAGCGATGGGTGGATGAAAATTCTTATAACAATTTGCGATTGTATAGTAATAAAATAATTATATACAGGGTGTTTGTTTTTTAAACGATCTACCCAAAATATCTAGTGCCTCCTATAAACTGTTTAGTCTTTCTGATACTGTTTTTACAATGCTGCGAAATAATTCAAAAAATTCGACTTTTCTTTAAGGTCATAACTTTTACCAACCCCAGTGGCGTAACGTCACACCCACGAAACCCCTTGTTGCCGGGGGGGGGGGGGGGGGGGGGGGGGGGGGGGGGGCAAGACTTCAGGGGGTCCGGATATGCGTTTATTTTTAAATTTGTGTTTATACAAATTTGCAATTTCTATATACCTAATGTAAGTAGTAGGTACTATTTTATAGTCGTGAAGATAAAATTAGCCTGACTAAACACTTCGTCTTATTATTTGTCGGTACTTATCATGCATCAATAAATCACTCGCTCCATGATTTCTTTGTGCTTGATTTGTGCCTGACACGTGGGCTTTATAAATGTTTATGTTATAGGTTTATACGAAAAGAGTTCGAATGTAACTTAAGGAGTTTAGTTGAAGAACAAGGAGAATTAACTCATGAGTTTTTTAAGAATTGTTGTTGCTGCAACACTGATATTAAATTAAAAAAACTTAACCCTACACGATGGTCCTCTCGAACGTAAACCGTAACAGCTGTTAAATTTCAATTTAAAAACATTATTGCTGTTCTTAATAAAATTATATTAACTTCTGAAAAAAAAGATAAGCGTGTTGAAGCCAAAATAATACTATCTAGCGTAGACAATTTTAATTTTGTGTTTATTTGTATTATTTTAGTTTTAATTTTAGGAGAAATTGGCATAGCTTCAAAAGTGTTACAAAGTCAGAATATAGATTTATTCGAAGCTATAAATTTCATTAGGACACCATTAGAATCGCTAAAGGACCATAGAAATAGATATGAAGATATTCGGTTCGAAGCAATTCGTATGGCTGAACAATGGAACATAAAGCCAGATCTATCTTTGTTATTAATTTGAACACCATGTCTAGCTCCACGTTAACGCGGAGCATTAAAATATTTTTAGATCCACGCGAAATGTCATCTGCACGGTCTGACTGTATGAAGTTTATATTACGTGTTTTAGCAACTGCCTGCAGCTTCGTAGTGGCTCAGATCGACATGCGGCTGTACAGCGTTTTACTACATTAATAGTTGATGGGTCGAATCTCGGTTGGGCCCAAACTTTTTTATTTATTTTGTTATACTGTTTTTTTGAAGCAATGTTGTTGGTCTTTACTGTATGCCCGAGGTTATGGTTATGAGCAGTTATATTTTTAAAGAAAAAATACGAAAACAAAGTTGCATTCAATCACTGATAAATTAGTGCGCAGGATTGTGCCGTCATCGCGTGAATCCAAAAATATTTTAATGTTCCGTGTTAACGTGGAGCTAAACGCGGCGTTAATTAAAAAAATTTTATTAGCCAACTCGAGACCAATAAAATAGATCTAGAAGACTTGATAATACATTTTGCTAATACTAGATCTAGAAGGGAGTTTCTTTAAATAACCAATAGTGATGTAAAATGACGGTCGTTTACACATTGTGACATCTGACCGTCATTTTATGTCATTTTCGAATTTTGCAACTTTTATGTAAATTCCAATGATGGCAGTGAATGCAGGGGTGAATGTTGAAACACTTAAAACCGTTTTATCCTCACTGTTTTGTTAAATGTTCCTTGTATATTATTACTAAACCTGGACACATATCACATGTTTTACCATCTTTGTCGCATACTATGCTACTTTTTACGGCAAAACTTGCGCTAATATATTGTTAGTTTTTTAACAATTTTGATTTGAACTGTGAATAAAATATCGAAATTAATGCTTTTCTTTCTTTTAATTTTGTTAATATTTTCTACATAATTTACAACTCATATTACATTAAAGTACATTTCTTTAAATACAAATATTGTTATTTTTCATAAATTAAGCCAATCGTTATTTAATTTCCAATATATAAACTATTTTGATTCTATTTCCATTGATGTTTTATTAAGATTATTGGTAAGAAATATGCCTTATCTACTGCCGAACAGTAGATAAACTATTTTCAAATTAACTTCTTGCTTTAGTAAAGACATTCCTGGCATATTTCAATTCTTAAGAACTGATTTAGGTCGTTTTACAGTTTCTCAACAAATTTTCAAGTAAGTTCGGTTCTTTCGGCCAATTTCTAAATAATTTTTGAAAAAAAAAAATGTATTTTTCCGCGGCTATTTTATTCTAGATTAAACTGAAAACACTTCTTAGTTAGATCATTTGATGTGAATTGTTGTGATTAGATATAGAAAAGAAATTATTTTGTATAAGTATGGGAAAGTCCAGGCGAAATAAATAATGACGTGCTGTTTTGCAATTTTTCCTTTTAATTATCGTTTTAAACTATCTCTTGTTGTTGTAATGTATCATGGATTTATTTTCAGTACTAGATCAAACACTTATATTTGAGTTTGAATGTTTATTTTTTGATTATTTTCAGATTTTTCAAAATTTAATAACTCCAAAAATATAGGTCGACTCGCAAAATCTGAGAAACTTTTTGTTCAGTTTTTGTGGTAGAATACCGTCCCGAGTTTGGAAACACCCTGTATATACAATTAACCTAGTGAAAATATACACATTCTAAATTATCAGTATCGGATGTAAAAACTTTAAATTATAGTTGCAAAACATGATATTCTATAAATAATACTATTTTCAGAATTCTTGTTTAGTTTCCGTGTCGTATTTTAAAATTGGAGATTACCGTAATGCTTGAAGTTTAGGTGGTCTTCTTGTTATTTGGAGTAGATGATAGGTGAAAATTTTGATATCACGCTTTCTACATAATTGTTTCGATTTCAAGAAATTGGAATAAAATAAAAGACGATACTTTTAAAACGGCAAGCGAAAATTTGGGATGGGGGAGCGTAACACCATTCAATAAAAAAATATCAAAAAAATGGGACTTAGTTTTATCAAGAATACATTTTTTAGATTGGTGTGGTTTCGGAGATAATGAGTTGTAGAAACTAAAACATCGGAAATAATGAAATTTTGGAACGCTTCCAAACTTCGTAAACAGACTTTAAAAATAATTTTAGGATGATTAGAGCTAGGATAATTAGGCAAAAGCTGCCGATCCTTGCGTGTCCATTAAGCCGATTATTTCGCAAAGGACACATTGCCGACCCTCACCAAAACGCCGACAGAATGAGTCCGATTTATGAAAGATATTTTAGAATCACCCTGTAAGTTTACATCCGAATTTCGGAATTTTTATGTTGATCCGGGTTTTTTTTTCTATGCTGATGGTATAATTTTGATTTTTGCAATATTCGCATATCGGTTAAATCTGTGACCTTTTACAAATTCAATTTTATTGTAATTTACAATAACATCTCTAAACAGTATTAAGAATCGACGACAGCTATAACGTGTTGATTTTATATAATAGGAATAATTCTTATAACTTTAGCCTCTCAAAAAGGACTACAGACATATTCATTTGTGTCATTAGTGCATACTTTAATAGCTAAAATTCTTACCAATAAGATTTAATTAAACCAATCGTTATTACGTTGTACAATTTTATTATCATTTCAATTTAATTAAAGTAAAAAATTAATGTTAATGTTTAATGTTACCAACAAATAATAAAAGTAGTCCAAAGTATGTAACTTAGTTTTGGAGCAGATATTCGGCCATTTGATATATTTATGAAGGGTAAGATGAAAGAAATGCAGGACGTCCATTTTATGGATTATATCATTTTTTATATTTTGAAGGCAACTTTGCATTTTAAAACCACGTCTACAAAGCGGCATTAGGAAGGCTTGAAACCACTGGTACCTGCTGGATGTTTATTGCTCCTTTAACCTTATTACAAAATCGGCATATTTACAACTAGGAACAATCTGCTAATTTTACTGAGAAAATACATTTTTTCAAAAAGCTTTTACTTCTAATGTACAGGCAGACGAAGGATTAGAGCGGTTATTGCTTAATTGCCATTTACTTACCCTTTAAACCGCCTACACTAGGTTTGGGTGAACAAATTTTAAGATTAGCTGGAAGTAATAAAATAATAACTCTGCAAAATTTGCATTTCATTTATTGTTGCCGACAAAGCAGTGACCTGAAGGATTACCGTCGCCGGCCTGCAAAGCTATCCACAAGTTCGTACCCACGTCGAGCTACTACCAAATAAACGAATTAAATAATATTATCTTCAATAAAACCAAATTTGTAGGCATGTATTGCAGCTACCTATGCTCACATGTACGAAATTTGAATATTGAATTTATCTGAATACCAGAGTGTTGTTTAAAATTTGAATAATATAAATGTGTATTACTAAAAATTTGATCTTAATCATTTATTTTACTGGAGTTCGCGTATACAATTCACCCTGCAATTTTCATCTGAATTAACTATAAGTACATATTCGAACGTCAAATTTTAATAGTTAAATACGCAGAATGATAGTTTTGGACGAATCTAGATATCGGATTTTTTAATAAATGCGGATAGACGATTTATCAGATATTGGTTTCATATATTTTATCCAGATAGTAAAAGCTTAACGAATTATCCAGATAACCGCTAATTTAAAATCGTATTTAGTAAAATAATAATCTAAAAATAAAAATTTAAAAAAAATGTTATGCGCTTCATTGGTTGAGAAAAGTTACTGACAAGATTTTATTTCAATTTTCAACGATATGGACTCGTTATGTTATTAAATTGTTAAACAAAATTTCGTTTTAAAGGAAAATACCTCACCGAGTCAAGGAAAATGTCGATTATATAGGTATCATACGAATCGAAAAAAAATGCTCTTTTTATAAACACGAGCCGATACCGTCCTATTTGAAAAAATCGCTTTTTAAAAAATTATAGATTAGTATATTACTCAGATTTCTTTCCTGGGCTTTTTTCCTATGCTTTTTTTCCGTCGGCTTATGTTATGTATGTTTTTTCCTTGGCTTTTTTCCGCCGTCTTTTTCCCTGGACTTTTTCCGGTTTTTTTCCTAGATTCGAAAATCCTATACTAAATTTTTGCCGGAGCTAGCTGATCAATCAAAATTCAGATATGAGCAGATTCCGGATTTTTGCAGCTTATATTTACTGTCGTTTGTCATCAGAATTGTCTATACTCAAATCCAAAACACATGGATTTAATTCAAATTAGACAGATGAAAGCGGTTCATTTTAACAAAAAAAGAAAAGAATCAATTTTTTGTGTCATTTTAATGGATAAAGCTAAAAAACTTGTCATATTTACTAAAAAACCAAGGCGTATCAAATGTTTCGGAAATCATGTATGTATGTATGTATGTATGTATGTTTTGGATGATACAAAATTTTAATATAGTATGAAAAATAGTATTTAATTTGCCATAACAGCACACCAAATTTTGTAGAGAAATATCAAGTCGTTCAAAAGTTAGTTGGGGGGGGGGGTTACGTTATGGACACAGTGTAAATATATTTATAAACTCGTGATTTAAAAATTTTGGTTATACAGTGGATATATTGAAGTAAGTAAAAGCAGCACGCCTATGATTGATGTCGTATTGGTTGCATACACGCTCGAAGCCTGCTAAGCCTCGCACGATTATTTGTGTCTCATACTGTACACAGTATAAACCACAGACAGTGGATAAAAGTTCTAGTTTAACGAGTTATATACAGATTGCTTTAATTGTATATAAATCAATTTTGACAAATTAGGGAGGAAGGGGGAACGTTAACTTCTCCATAGAAATTAAGTTCTGAACCTTATTGTATTATTACTTACCTTAAACTGAAATTTTTTATCGTCCACCGTTTATTAAAGACGGAGACATGAATTTTCGGTATTTAAAAATTCGTATTACGCGTCACAAAGAAAATATTGGAATGGGACACGAAAAAATTGTAGCCCATCTATTTATAAGATTAGAGTTTTAAAAACATTGTGTGGCCGGTTTTTGAATACATAATAGCTTTTTGACAATGCCCAAAAGACCTAGAAAACTTTTTGTTTTGCTTTATTTACAGGGTTGGCAAAAGTTGTGACTTTTAAAATAGTCAAAAAAGTCGTTTTTTTAAATTAACTTATACTTTTCTGAATTAATTCGCAGCATTTTAAAAATAGTATCAGAAAGAGTAAACAGTTTATAGGAGGTACTAGATATTTTGGGTAGATCGTTTAAAAAACAATCACCCTGTATATAATTATTTTATTACTATGGTGAAAGATTAAACAAACAATTGAAAATTGTTATAAGAATTTTCATCCACCCATCGCTACTCATCAGCCATCGGCGTTGTTGCAATTTTCGGCGTCTAATAAGAGCATTCGACGTTGTGGGCATATTCGGCAAAGTGTCCCTTGCGAGCATTCGACGTTGTGGGCACATTCGACAAAGTGTCCCTTGCAAGCATTCGGCGTTGTGGGCGCGTTCGACAAAGTGTCCCTTGTAAGCATTCGGCGTTGTGGACACGTTCGACAAAGTGTCCCTTACGAGCATTCGACGTTGTGGACACATTCGACAAAGTGTCCCTTGCAAGCATTCGGTGTTGTGGGCACGTTCGACAAAGTGTCCTTTGCGAGAATTCGACGTTGTGGGCACATTCGACAAAGTGTCCCTTGTAAGCATTCGGCGTTGTGGACACGTTCGACAAAGTGTCCCTTGCAAGCATTCGGCGTTGTGGGCACGTTCGGCAAAGTGTCCCTTACGAGAATTCGACGTTGTGGCCACATTCGACAAAGTGTCCCTTGTAAGCATTCGGCGTTGTGAACACGTTCGACAAAGTGTCCCTTACGAGCATTCGACGTTGTGGGCACATTCGGCAAAGTGTCCCTTGCAAGCATTCGGCGTTGTGGGCGCGTTCGACAAAGTGTCCCTTGTAAGCATTCGGCGTTGTGGACACGTTCGACAAAGTGTCCCTTACGAGCATTCGACGTTGTGGACACATTCGACAAAGTGTCCCTTGCAAGCATTCGGTGTTGTGGACACGTTCGACAAAGTGTCCTTTGCGAGAATTCGACGTTGTGGGCACATTCGACAAAGTGTCCCTTGTAAGCATTCGGCGTTGTGGACACGTTCGACAAAGTGTCCCTTGCAAGCATTCGGCGTTGTGGGCACGTTCGGCAAAGTGTCCCTTACGAGAATTCGACGTTGTGGCCACATTCGACAAAGTGTCCCTTGTAAGCATTCGGCGTTGTGGACACGTTCGACAAAGTGTCCCTTACGAGCATTCGACGTTGTGGGCACATTCGGCAAAGTGTCCCTTGCAAGCATTCGGCGTTGTGGACACGTTCGACAAAGTGTCCTTTGCGAGAATTCGACGTTGTGGGCACATTCGACAAAGTGTCCCTTGTAAGCATTCGGCGTTGTGGACACGTTCGACAAAGTGTCCCTTGCAAGCATTCGGCGTTGTGGGCACGTTCGGCAAAGTGTCCCTTACGAGAATTCGACGTTGTGGCCACATTCGACAAAGTGTCCCTTGTAAGCATTCGGCGTTGTGGACACGTTCGACAAAGTGTCCTTTGCGAGAATTCGACGTTGTGGGCACATTCGACAAAGTGTCCCTTGTAAGCATTCGGCGTTGTGGACACGTTCGACAAAGTGTCCCTTGCAAGCATTCGGCGTTGTGGGCACGTTCGGCAAAGTGTCCCTTACGAGAATTCGACGTTGTGGCCACATTCGACAAAGTGTCCCTTGTAAGCATTCGGCGTTGTGGACACGTTCGACAAAGTGTCCCTTACGAGCATTCGACGTTGTGGGCACATTCGGCAAAGTGTCCCTTGCAAGCAGTCGACGTTGTGGGAACATTCCGCAAAGTGTTCATTAGGCGTTAATCAGAGCTCTACATTATAGACGTTTTACACAAACAACATGCTATTCGGGCACCATCGGGACTTGTGAACACTACCAAATATTTTTCGGCGTTGTGGACACTTTCGGCGAAGTGTCCCTCCCGAGCTTTCGACATTGTGGGCACATTCGACAAAGTGTCCCTTGCGAGCATTCGGCGTTAAAAAATCGATTCGACGTTGTGGTCATTCGGCAAAGTGTCCTAGACCCCTTTTTTATGTTTTCCTTGTATTTAATTTTTTTTTAATTCCAAGTGTACCAAAAATAGCAAATAACTGCAGCGAAATTTAAACCATCAATCCAGACACTGTTGGACGTCTACCTAATTTAAAAATAATTTAACTGCAATGACATGTTGAAGTACATTTCTTACCATTATTTCAGCAACGCTGCCGTCAGGACTAGAAATGGCACTGTCAGAATTTTCCGGGGTATCTGCGCGAGACCTGCGAGTCCCCATCAGGGACGAATCGCCAACAATAGGACTGTTGCTACCGCTGCTGTCACTGGGATTAAAAGTTTGGTATTAAACTTAAATTTTGTATAAGCTCAATCAACTCACCTAAAAAGAGAAGTGCTGCGCAGAGTGCGATTGTTAAGCATACTATGAGATGAAACGGCAGATCCATTTAAAGACATATTGGAAATGTTACCCGGTAGACCTTTCACTGTTGATGCAGCCGCTGCAAATCCATTCAGGGATCCTGGTGATAATTTGGGTTCGTCAAAGTTCAACTGGAAAAATTTGTGGTTTTAAGAGTAAAAATATTTATTAAAATCTGTAACTTCGCCCTGGGGTTCCCCACATTTGCGATTTCGGAATAAAAGATTTGTTAACATCTGTCAAAATAATCTAACATTTCCACGGGGGAATTTCCTAACTGAACAATTTTGTGATAGTAGAGTAAAAAATTTGTTTGAAAATCTGTAACTGACCTGGGGATTCCCCACATTTGAGATTTCAAAGCAAAAATGTAATAATGTTTATAACTTCGCACTGGAGTTCTTCACGGCACAATTTTTGATTTCAGAAGAAATAATTTGTCAAAAAATCTTTAACATTTCCCAGTGGATTTCCTATAACTGAACAATTTTGTAACTTTAGAGTAAAACATTTTTTAATCTGTAACTTTTAAGAAATCTTTTTTCAATCCATAAAACAAAAAATTTTGAAATAATTTTAACACTTTATGAAGGGCGGGGGGGAGAAGAACAAATTTACTTCAGAAATGAATTTAGATAAACTTTTATTTGGAAACGAACATTTTTACTCACCATTCCTTGAAAATTTTATTTTATTATGAGAGGAAGGAGCACGAGTAAATTTACTTTAAAAATAAAGTTCTAAAAAGTTTTAGTCAGTTTTTGTTAAAAATTTCAGGATCCACCCGATTGTAAGAAAAATTAAACTAAATGTCCAATAAAATTGGAAGTACTTTCCAGCGCTCCATAAACATTTACTAACTGGAGGGGGTATAAGCAAGTTTACTTTAAAACTTTATAACAAAAAAAATATTTTTAAATTTTTCATAAAATTTTAAATAGCGGAAAACTACTTTTAACCCATTTCACATTCCATTCACACACAAACAAATTTAATTTTCAAAAAAAAGGATCTTCTCTAGTAGTCTTTGAAAATGTAAGGTGTGTGTGGTGGTGGTGGTGGGGGGGGGGGACATAAGCAATAACACCAAAAATATCCATTCGACAAGGAAATTTTTTATAAAATTTCGAATCCTTGAAAATAGCTTTTAACCGCCACCCCCTCACAAATGTTGTTTTTATTTAAAAATTGCAAGAAGATTGTAAAAAATAACATAAAATCTCGACTTTTAGGAAAATGTTTTCTTGTCCATCTGCCTAATTCTTAAAAACGCAAAGGGTCCTTCAAGGACCTAAATTTATTTCTTTTATCGAACGGGATGGTGGGGTTTAGTTCAAAAATTCGTTTTGACTTAAAGAAAATTTATGTTAAAATTTTAATGTTTACAAATACATTTTTTCCCAATTAAAAATATCTAGATCCACCACTGATATATTGTAACAGCAATGAAACACAGCACATAGATCACAATAACTGCGCGGGTTAAAACGCTGCCAGCAGCAATAATAGTCAATGGGGCGTCTAAAGTGGTAACGGGGCTGCAATTGGCAAACTTCCTCATCTATTTTAGCTCAAATAAGGTTAAATATTTTCCAAAAAATAATTCTACATTTGTTCAAGAAAAATTAAAACACATGTTTTGCATTTTCATAAATAAATCGAATTGAAATTCCAATTCAATCCAACATCAAGTTTTAAATTCGATTTAAATATTAAATAAAACCCAGCTGCTTTGATTAGGCGGCAACAGATGGCGGATGTTAAATTTAAATTTACCGCGTAATTGCACAAAAATCACCTTAAAACAAAAACTGCTTATTGATAAACAGGTTCAATTGTTTAATATCACAAACATCGATGAAAAAACGAAAATTTAAGCGTAGAAACCCAAAACCAACCCTGCACATGCGTCAACTCGACCAAACAGCGAAACAAACAAAAAACCCGCAAAAATGATACCATGTGATAAGGAATTTTTATCAATTAAATGTTAAATAAAGACTTACCTGCTGGAAATTCGACGAAGATGCCGGCGGGGTGTAAAATCCTGAAGCGGAAGAGCCGAAAGAACTTCCCAACAAACCTCGTGGGGAATTCAAGCAAAGTAACTCGGTTGTCGACATTGTTTCACCTGCCATGATGATAAAATAACTTTTAATTCCACTTTCTGCACAATAAAACTGTTTAAAATCGGAGTTAAGTTTTAAAATACTGACTTAAACGCAACACCACTTAGTTGCGTCTGTTGATCGTGTTATGTTTTATTGTATTTCAACCAAGACTGAGCTGCAAACTTCGATCATATTTTTGAGCAAAAACTTTTAAGAAGTATCAAAATTTATGCGCACGTGCTCTATGATTTCTTTAAAAAGACACCTGTTTATTAAATATTTTGGTTGTGGAAGATTTTCATTATGTACAGGATACTACGGAAGTTGCGTAATAAGAAAAGGGTTTTCTTTTTTATTGTTTTCCAAAACTCGGTTTGATTTCTGATTTATGACAAAATACACAAATTGCAATTCTACTTTTCTATACCTTCAGTATAGGGAAGTATTGAATTCATAAAAATGTTCGAATTCGAGATTTTGGCGGAAATATATGTTTTGGACCCTAGGAATCTAAAAGAGTGGTTTAAAAAATGTCTGGGTGTGCGTGGGGGGGATGTATGCATGTGCGTGCGTGTTTCATCATAACTCCCGAACGGATTTGCTCGATTTCGATGAACTTTGAAAAATTCACCAATAAAATAAGCTTTAAAAAGCATTCGAAACCGGAAGAGGAAATTCGACATGTTTTTTTCCGAATCTAATTGTTGTTAATTTATAAGCGGAATTACATAGAAGACCTTAAAGCGTAGGTATCCAATACTTTTTCTGAAACCTTCTAGCTTCAACATGGCGGTCGCTAAGAATTTAACGCCTTATTACACAAAAATGAGTTGGCAGATCGGATTAAATTTGGTATTGCAGCAGCTGTAGGAGAACAGAATATTACCACCACAGACATGTAGGTTCATTAGATACCCGACTCCAGTTTCTGAACAATCAAATAAGAGAAGCCGGGCGGCCATTTTGTAGCAGGTCAAAACGCCAAATTAAATTACAATGTTACATATCTGTATACATATACATGTATGTATACATTCTGTGCAATTTCTGCGAGGCATATGAAAAACTAAACTGCTTTATTTCTAAGACGTGGAGCACTGGTTCCAGGACGTAATACATCTTTAAGTAAAAATTATTGCTGCGAACAACCGTATATTGTGTAGGTTTCAAATATTTTATGTTTACAGCTTTTATCCATACTTAACACAAAATATGGTCATACTAATCGTATATTTAACATATTTTTTGGCACTTACTTAAAAAAATGCAAACTGTCTCTCTGCTGCCCTCAATTTTTATAACCCATCACACAACACATGCCTGTAAAATTAGGTTTTACAACTAAAAAAAAATAAATTTAATTGTTTATATTAACCTATATTAATGCCGAAATGTAAAACAGTGTTTAAATTTATAATAAGCTACAAAATTAGCATCGACCTTTTAGAAAATGGCGTCTGGCTTCATTTTTTGTATAGCGGTCGAATAACCTACATAGAAATTTGTGATTACTACGCACAGGAATTTTTTTTAACGCATGGAAGCTGTAAAGTAAAATTATTTTAAAATTTTTGAAATTTTCTAAAAGATATTTGTCAAAAAACGCTTTAAATGTTTTATAGTTGTAAACAATGCTATAAATTAGAAGCATTGTTTGAACTACTAAAACTGTGAACTGAAAAACATTATCAAGAAAAAATCGAGCGATACGATTTTTTAAACGTTCTATAGGCTTATTAATAGAGCAAAGGATGAGCTATAATTAAGTTCATGTTTCAGTCCGCTAATTTCTCTCTGACGCATTCTATGATTTTTTGGGGAACGAAAAATCATGCCCCTTTTGTTAATAAACGGAAGACAATAAAAAAATTTCGTATACGCTCAATTACTTATGAGTGATAGTAGAATAAGGTTCACAGCTCGATAGCAGCTAAAATTAGAGAAGTTAGTATTCCTTTTCTATTTTCGTTTTACAAATACAATAAGACACGGGGGGGTAGCTGGCGTAACCGAGTGAGTGACTACGTAATGCGAACACAGATTTCTCTATGGTTACACTCGATATACGATGTTGCGCAGTAATATCAATGTGGATTTATTTAGTACTGCCACTGCTGTGGCGGTACTAAATAAAAAAACGACGTTGTACGTAAATACTTTTGAACATAGGAAAAGTAAAAGTTTCCCAAGTATAGGAAAGTCCAGGGCAAGAACTTCGGTCATTTTTATTTTCCCATATAAATACTTTTAGCACCTATAGGAAAGTATTGATTTTATGAACATTTTCGAATGAACTTAATTATCAAGTATTCATATTTGATATTTTGAATTTCTCATTAGTAGCGGTAGCATATAGTATAACACTCTAATCTTATTTTTTAGATGCACTAATATGTAGAGGATTTAACCATACCCTCTCCCTCTCTCCCATTTTTGTTATTAGGTCTGTAGTATTTTCAATCTTAAAGTGATTTTTTGCAAAAATCAAAAATTCGATTTATTTTGTGAGAGGGGCGTCGCGTCGGTTTCCAGGTACGCTTGTATTCTTATAGACGTTCTGAATCTAAGCGAGTGCTGCGAAGATACACGAGTATTCTGATCCTATACTTAGTTAATAACTGTTGGGACTAGAATATAATCTTATAAAATATTTTTGAATATATTTTAAGAATGTGAAGGTTTTTGTCAAATTCGACCATTTTGTATTTTTTGTTTTTTTTAATCTTTTACGCAGTACAAAAAATTTTTAAAGTGGATTTTTTAAATTTTCGTAGATTTTCACCCAAAAATTATAAAATAGTTTATTTTTTATGCTAATTTGTATTTTTGAACCACTTCCTCGCGCGTTTCATTATAACTAACTGTATTCAGATTAATGTAGGGGGTACACGGGCCTAGGGTTTTAAGCTATGCAAGGGGGGCGGGCTATAGATACATTTTTCGCAAACAAACAAATGTGGATTTTGGCTAAGAGTACTTAACAATTTTTTTTGGTAGTTCCCTGTTTTTCTATTTTTTACGTAGACAGGAGGTATGAAGCGCCATTTGTTTCAATATTATTTTAATTACCGAAAAAACAAAAGAAAAATATTTCAATAAGGAATTTTTTTGAGAAATACTTTTAATTATATATGGGAAAAAAGTTTTCTAATAAAAATATTTCTTGCTTGAAAAAATTCTCTCAAAATATTTCTCTCTTAAAAAAGTTCTCTCAAAAAATATTTCTCACTTGAAAAATGAGAGGTAAAAAGAGTGAATTGAGTATTTTCAGTTCTTTTTCAAGAGAGAAATGTTTTTATAAGAGAACTTTTTTCAAGAAAAATATAAAAATATTCCTCTAAAAAAAATTCATACTGAAAAGTTTTTCTTTTTCGTTATAAAAAATCTCTTTTAAAAAAATTCTCATTTAATAAATAATAATACTACACGGCGTCTTATAGGGAAGCCTAGAGGTGCCTTCATATTCCTGTAGCGAGTTCTGATGGCTAAATTTTAAAGAAAAACCTTGCAAAAAAACGTTAATTTTTGATAACAATCTTAAATGTTTTTTGGGGTAATCTACCCATTTTCTATTTTTTTACGTAAACTGGTGGGGGATCCTGTAGCGAGTCTGATGTGCTAGATTTTAAAGACAAACCTTGCAAAAAAAACGTTGATTTTGGATAACAATCTTAAATGTTTTTTGGGGTAATCTACCCATTTTCTATTTTTTTACGTAAACTGGTGGGGGATCCTGTAGCGAGTCTGATGTGCTAGATTTTAAAGACAAACCTTGCAAAAAAAACGTTGATTTTGGATAACAATCTTAAATGTTTTTTGGGGTAATCTACCAATTTTCTAATTTTTTACGTAAACTGGTGGGGGGCCCTATAGATTCCTCCGCATCTCTTTGGTGAGTCTGATGTGTTAGATTTTAAAGATAACTTGTTAATAATAAAGAAAAGGTAGATTTTAGCTAAGAGTCTTCAAAAATTCTTCTGTTTTTGCCTTCGCGCTCCCGTAGTGCGTCCGATCTGTTAAATTTTAAGGAAAAATTTGTCTAAAATAAAAGAAACTGTACATTTAGACTAACAGTCTTTGACTATTTTTTGGGTATTTTCTATTTTTTTACGTAAACTGGTGGGGGATCCTGTAGCGAGTCTGATGTGCTAGATTTTAAAGACAAACCTTGCAAAAAAAACGTTGATTTTGGATAACAATCTTAAATGTTTTTTGGGGTAATCTACCAATTTTCTAATTTTTTACGTAAACTGGTGGGGGGAGGGTCCTGTAGCGAGTCTGATGTGCTAGATTTTAAAGACAAACCTTGCAAAAAAAAACGTTGATTTTGGATAACAATCTTAAATGTTTTTTGGGGTAATCTACCCATTTTCTATTTTTTTACGTAAACTGGTGGGGGATCCTGTAGCGAGTCTGATGTGCTAGATTTTAAAGATAAACCTTGCAAAAAAAAACGTTGATTTTGGATAACAATCTTAAATGTTTTTTGGGGTAATCTACCCATTTTCTATTTTTTTACGTAAACTGGTGGGGGATCCTGTAGCGAGTCTGATGTGCTAGATTTTAAAGACAAACCTTGCAAAAAAAACGTTGATTTTGGATAACAATCTTAAATGTTTTTTGGGGTAATCTACCAATTTTCTAATTTTTTACGTAAACTGGTGGGGGGAGGGTCCTGTAGCGAGTCTGATGTGCTAGATTTTAAAGACAAACCTTGCAAAAAAAAACGTTGATTTTGGATAACAATCTTAAATGTTTTTTGGGGTAATCTACCAATTTTCTAATTTTTTACGTAAACTGGTGGGGGGCCCTATAGATTCCTCCGCATCTCTTTGGTGAGTCTGATGTGTTAGATTTTAAAGATAATTTGTTAATAATAAAGAAAAGGTAGATTTTAGCTAAGAGTCTTCAAAAATTCTTCTGTTTTTGCCTTCGCGCTCCCGTAGTGCGTCCGATCTGTTAAATTTTAAGGAAAAATTTGTCTAAAATAAAAGAAACTGTACATTTAGACTAACAGTCTTTGACCATTTTTTGGGTATTTTCTATTTTTTTACGTAAACTGGTGGGGGATCCTGTAGCGAGTCTGATGTGCTAGATTTTAAAGACAAACCTTGCAAAAAAAACGTTGATTTTGGATAACAATCTTAAATGTTTTTTGGGGTAATCTACCAATTTTCTAATTTTTTACGTAAACTGGTGGGGGGAGGGTCCTGTAGCGAGTCTGATGTGCTAGATTTTAAAGACAAACCTTGCAAAAAAAAACGTTGATTTTGGATAAAAATCTTAAATGTTTTTTGGGGTAATCTACCAATTTTCTAATTTTTTACGTAAACTGGTGGGGGGCCCTATAGATTCCTCCGCATCTCTTTGGTGAGTCTGATGTGTTAGATTTTAAAGATAACTTGTTAATAATAAAGAAAAGGTAGATTTTAGCTAAGAGTCTTCAAAAATTCTTCTGTTTTTGCCTTCGCGCTCCCGTAGTGCGTCCGATCTGTTAAATTTTAAGGAAAAATTTGTCTAAAATAAAAGAAACTGTACATTTAGACTAACAGTCTTTGACTATTTTTTGGGTATTTTCTATTTTTTTACGTAAACTGGTGGGGGATCCTGTAGCGAGTCTGATGTGCTAGATTTTAAAGACAAACCTTGCAAAAAAAACGTTGATTTTGGATAACAATCTTAAATGTTTTTTGGGGTAATCTACCCATTTTCTATTTTTTTACGTAAACTGGTGGGGGGAGGGTCCTGTAGCGAGTCTGATGTGCTAGATTTTAAAGACAAACCTTGCAAAAAAAAACGTTGATTTTGGATAACAATCTTAAATGTTTTTTGGGGTAATCTACCAATTTTCTAATTTTTTACGTAAACTGGTGGGGGGCCCTATAGATTCCTCCGCATCTCTTTGGTGAGTCTGATGTGTTAGATTTTAAAGATAATTTGTTAATAATAAAGAAAAGGTAGATTTTAGCTAAGAGTCTTCAAAAATTCTTCTGTTTTTGCCTTCGCGCTCCCGTAGTGCGTCCGATCTGTTAAATTTTAAGGAAAAATTTGTCTAAAATAAAAGAAACTGTACATTTAGACTAACAG
The DNA here is from genome assembly GCA_958336395.1 of Ctenicera cuprea. Taxonomy (NCBI): domain Eukaryota; kingdom Metazoa; phylum Arthropoda; class Insecta; order Coleoptera; family Elateridae; genus Ctenicera; species Ctenicera cuprea. The sequence goes on from CATVIB010000003.1 coordinate 193,329, forward strand.
TCTTTGACTATTTTTTGGGTATTTTCTATTTTTTTACGTAAACTGGTGGGGGATCCTGTAGCGAGTCTGATGTGCTAGATTTTAAAGACAAACCTTGAAAAAAAAACGTTGATTTTGGATAACAATCTTAAATGTTTTTTGGGGTAATCTACCCATTTTCTATTTTTTTACGTAAACTGGTGGGGGATCCTGTAGCGAGTCTGATGTGCTAGATTTTAAAGACAAACCTTGCAAAAAAAACGTTGATTTTGGATAACAATCTTAAATGTTTTTTGGGGTAATCTACCCATTTTCTATTTTTTTACGTAAACTGGTGGGGGATCCTGTAGCGAGTCTGATGTGCTAGATTTTAAAGATAAACCTTACAAAAAAAACGTTGATTTTGGATAACAATCTTAAATGTTTTTTGGGGTATTTCTAATTTTTTACGTAAACTGGTGGGGGGCCCTATAGATTCCTCCGCATCTCTTTGGTGAGTCTGATGTGTTAGATTTTAAAGATAACTTGTTAATAATAAAGAAAAGGTAGATTTTAGCTAAGAGTCTTCAAAAATTCTTCTGTTTTTGCCTTCGCGCTCCCGTAGTGCGTCCGATCTGTTAAATTTTAAGGAAAAATTTGTCTAAAATAAAAGAAACTGTACATTTAGACTAACAGTCTTTGACTATTTTTTGGGTATTTTCTATTTTTTTACGTAAACTGGTGGGGGATCCTGTAGCGAGTCTGATGTGCTAGATTTTAAAGACAAACCTTGCAAAAAAAACGTTGATTTTGGATAACAATCTTAAATGTTTTTTGGGGTAATCTACCAATTTTCTAATTTTTTACGTAAACTGGTGGGGGGAGGGTCCTGTAGCGAGTCTGATGTGCTAGATTTTAAAGACAAACCTTGCAAAAAAAAACGTTGATTTTGGATAACAATCTTAAATGTTTTTTGGGGTAATCTACCAATTTTCTAATTTTTTACGTAAACTGGTGGGGGGCCCTATAGATTCCTCCGCATCTCTTTGGTGAGTCTGATGTGTTAGATTTTAAAGATAACTTGTTAATAATAAAGAAAAGGTAGATTTTAGCTAAGAGTCTTCAAAAATTCTTCTGTTTTTGCCTTCGCGCTCCCGTAGTGCGTCCGATCTGTTAAATTTTAAGGAAAAATTTGTCTAAAATAAAAGAAACTGTACATTTAGACTAACAGTCTTTGACTATTTTTTGGGTATTTTCTATTTTTTTACGTAAACTGGTGGGGGATCCTGTAGCGAGTCTGATGTGCTAGATTTTAAAGACAAACCTTGCAAAAAAAACGTTGATTTTGGATAACAATCTTAAATGTTTTTTGGGGTAATCTACCAATTTTCTAATTTTTTACGTAAACTGGTGGGGGGAGGGTCCTGTAGCGAGTCTGATGTGCTAGATTTTAAAGACAAACCTTGCAAAAAAAAACGTTGATTTTGGATAACAATCTTAAATGTTTTTTGGGGTAATCTACCAATTTTCTAATTTTTTACGTAAACTGGTGGGGGGCCCTATAGATTCCTCCGCATCTCTTTGGTGAGTCTGATGTGTTATATTTTAAAGATAATTTGTTAATAATAAAGAAAAGGTAGATTTTAGCTAAGAGTCTTCAAAAATTCTTCTGTTTTTGCCTTCGCGCTCCCGTAGTGCGTCCGATCTGTTAAATTTTAAGGAAAAATTTGTCTAAAATAAAAGAAACTGTACATTTAGACTAACAGTCTTTGACCATTTTTTGGGTATTTTCTATTTTTTTACGTAAACTGGTGGGGGATCCTGTAGCGAGTCTGATGTGCTAGATTTTAAAGACAAACCTTGCAAAAAAAACGTTGATTTTGGATAACAATCTTAAATGTTTTTTGGGGTAATCTACCAATTTTCTAATTTTTTACGTAAACTGGTGGGGGGAGGGTCCTGTAGCGAGTCTGATGTGCTAGATTTTAAAGACAAACCTTGCAAAAAAAAACGTTGATTTTGGATAAAAATCTTAAATGTTTTTTGGGGTAATCTACCAATTTTCTAATTTTTTACGTAAACTGGTGGGGGGCCCTATAGATTCCTCCGCATCTCTTTGGTGAGTCTGATGTGTTAGATTTTAAAGATAACTTGTTAATAATAAAGAAAAGGTAGATTTTAGCTAAGAGTCTTCAAAAATTCTTCTGTTTTTGCCTTCGCGCTCCCGTAGTGCGTCCGATCTGTTAAATTTTAAGGAAAAATTTGTCTAAAATAAAAGAAACTGTACATTTAGACTAACAGTCTTTGACTATTTTTTGGGTATTTTCTATTTTTTTACGTAAACTGGTGGGGGATCCTGTAGCGAGTCTGATGTGCTAGATTTTAAAGACAAACCTTGAAAAAAAAACGTTGATTTTGGATAACAATCTTAAATGTTTTTTGGGGTAATCTACCCATTTTCTATTTTTTTACGTAAACTGGTGGGGGATCCTGTAGCGAGTCTGATGTGCTAGATTTTAAAGACAAACCTTGCAAAAAAAACGTTGATTTTGGATAACAATCTTAAATGTTTTTTGGGGTAATCTACCCATTTTCTATTTTTTTACGTAAACTGGTGGGGGATCCTGTAGCGAGTCTGATGTGCTAGATTTTAAAGACAAACCTTGCAAAAAAAACGTTGATTTTGGATAACAATCTTAAATGTTTTTTGGGGTAATCTACCCATTTTCTATTTTTTTACGTAAACTGGTGGGGGATCCTGTAGCGAGTCTGATGTGCTAGATTTTAAAGATAAACCTTACAAAAAAAACGTTGATTTTGGATAACAATCTTAAATGTTTTTTGGGGTAATCTACCCATTTTCTATTTTTTTACGTAAACTGGTGGGGGATCCTGTAGCGAGTCTGATGTGCTAGATTTTAAAGACAAACCTTGCAAAAAAAAACGTTGATTTTGGATAACAATCTTAAATGTTTTTTGGGGTAATCTACCAATTTTCTAATTTTTTACGTAAACTGGTGGGGGGCCCTATAGATTCCTCCGCATCTCTTTGGTGAGTCTGATGTGTTAGATTTTAAAGATAACTTGTTAATAATAAAGAAAAGGTAGATTTTAGCTAAGAGTCTTCAAAAATTCTTCTGTTTTTGCCTTCGCGCTCCCGTAGTGCGTCCGATCTGTTAAATTTTAAGGAAAAATTTGTCTAAAATAAAAGAAACTGTACATTTAGACTAACAGTCTTTGACTATTTTTTGGGTATTTTCTATTTTTTTACGTAAACTGGTGGGGGATCCTGTAGCGAGTCTGATGTGCTAGATTTTAAAGACAAACCTTGCAAAAAAAACGTTGATTTTGGATAACAATCTTAAATGTTTTTTGGGGTAATCTACCAATTTTCTAATTTTTTACGTAAACTGGTGGGGGGCCCTATAGATTCCTCCGCATCTCTTTGGTGAGTCTGATGTGTTAGATTTTAAAGATAACTTGTTAATAATAAAGAAAAGGTAGATTTTAGCTAAGAGTCTTCAAAAATTCTTCTGTTTTTGCCTTCGCGCTCCCGTAGTGCGTCCGATCTGTTAAATTTTAAGGAAAAATTTGTCTAAAATAAAAGAAACTGTACATTTAGACTAACAGTCTTTGACTATTTTTTGGGTATTTTCTATTTTTTTACGTAAACTGGTGGGGGATCCTGTAGCGAGTCTGATGTGCTAGATTTTAAAGACAAACCTTGCAAAAAAAACGTTGATTTTGGATAACAATCTTAAATGTTTTTTGGGGTAATCTACCAATTTTCTAATTTTTTACGTAAACTGGTGGGGGGAGGGTCCTGTAGCGAGTCTGATGTGCTAGATTTTAAAGACAAACCTTGCAAAAAAAAAACGTTGATTTTGGATAACAATCTTAAATGTTTTTTGGGGTAATCTACCAATTTTCTAATTTTTTACGTAAACTGGTGGGGGGCCCTATAGATTCCTCCGCATCTCTTTGGTGAGTCTGATGTGTTAGATTTTAAAGATAATTTGTTAATAATAAAGAAAAGGTAGATTTTAGCTAAGAGTCTTCAAAAATTCTTCTGTTTTTGCCTTCGCGCTCCCGTAGTGCGTCCGATCTGTTAAATTTTAAGGAAAAATTTGTCTAAAATAAAAGAAACTGTACATTTAGACTAACAGTCTTTGACTATTTTTTGGGTATTTTCTATTTTTTTACGTAAACTGGTGGGGGATCCTGTAGCGAGTCTGATGTGCTAGATTTTAAAGACAAACCTTGCAAAAAAAACGTTGATTTTGGATAACAATCTTAAATGTTTTTTGGGGTAATCTACCAATTTTCTAATTTTTTACGTAAACTGGTGGGGGGAGGGTCCTGTAGCGAGTCTGATGTGCTAGATTTTAAAGACAAACCTTGCAAAAAAAAACGTTGATTTTGGATAACAATCTTAAATGTTTTTTGGGGTAATCTACCAATTTTCTAATTTTTTACGTAAACTGGTGGGGGGCCCTATAGATTCCTCCGCATCTCTTTGGTGAGTCTGATGTGTTAGATTTTAAAGATAACTTGTTAATAATAAAGAAAAGGTAGATTTTAGCTAAGAGTCTTCAAAAATTCTTCTGTTTTTGCCTTCGCGCTCCCGTAGTGCGTCCGATCTGTTAAATTATAAGGAAAAATTTGTCTAAAATAAAAGAAACTGTACATTTAGACTAACAGTCTTTGACTATTTTTTGGGTATTTTCTATTTTTTTACGTAAACTGGTGGGGGATCCTGTAGCGAGTCTGATGTGCTAGATTTTAAAGACAAACCTTGCAAAAAAAACGTTGATTTTGGATAACAATCTTAAATGTTTTTTGGGGTAATCTACCCATTTTCTATTTTTTTACGTAAACTGGTGGGGGATCCTGTAGCGAGTCTGATGTGCTAGATTTTAAAGACAAACCTTGCAAAAAAAAACGTTGATTTTGGATAACAATCTTAAATGTTTTTTGGGGTAATCTACCCATTTTCTATTTTTTTACGTAAACTGGTGGGGGATCCTGTAGCGAGTCTGATGTGCTAGATTTTAAAGACAAACCTTGCAAAAAAAACGTTGATTTTGGATAACAATCTTAAATGTTTTTTGGGGTAATCTACCCATTTTCTAATTTTTTACGTAAACTGGTAGGGGATCCTGTAGCGAGTCTGATGTGCTAGATTTTAAAGACAAACCTTGCAAAAAAAACGTTGATTTTGGATAACAATCTTAAATGTTTTTTGGGGTAATCTACCCATTTTCTAATTTTTTACGTAAACTGGTGGGGGATCCTGTAGCGAGTCTGATGTGCTAGATTTTAAAGACAAACCTTGCAAAAAAAACGTTGATTTTGGATAACAATCTTAAATGTTTTTTGGGGTAATCTACCCATTTTCTATTTTTTTACGTAAACTGGTGGGGGATCCTGTAGCGAGTCTGATGTGCTAGATTTTAAAGACAAACCTTGCAAAAAAAACGTTGATTTTGGATAACAATCTTAAATGTTTTTTGGGGTAATCTACCCATTTTCTATTTTTTTACGTAAACTGGTGGGGGATCCTGTAGCGAGTCTGATGTGCTAGATTTTAAAGACAAACCTTGCAAAAAAAACGTTGATTTTGGATAACAATCTTAAATGTTTTTTGGGGTAATCTACCAATTTTCTAATTTTTTACGTAAACTGGTGGGGGGAGGGTCCTGTAGCGAGTCTGATGTGCTAGATTTTAAAGACAAACCTTGCAAAAAAAAAACGTTGATTTTGGATAACAATCTTAAATGTTTTTTGGGGTAATCTACCAATTTTCTAATTTTTTACGTAAACTGGTGGGGGGCCCTATAGATTCCTCCGCATCTCTTTGGTGAGTCTGATGTGTTAGATTTTAAAGATAATTTGTTAATAATAAAGAAAAGGTAGATTTTAGCTAAGAGTCTTCAAAAATTCTTCTGTTTTTGCCTTCGCGCTCCCGTAGTGCGTCCGATCTGTTAAATTTTAAGGAAAAATTTGTCTAAAATAAAAGAAACTGTACATTTAGACTAACAGTCTTTGACTATTTTTTGGGTATTTTCTATTTTTTTACGTAAACTGGTGGGGGATCCTGTAGCGAGTCTGATGTGCTAGATTTTAAAGACAAACCTTGCAAAAAAAACGTTGATTTTGGATAACAATCTTAAATGTTTTTTGGGGTAATCTACCAATTTTCTAATTTTTTACGTAAACTGGTGGGGGGCCCTATAGATTCCTCCGCATCTCTTTGGTGAGTCTGATGTGTTAGATTTTAAAGATAACTTGTTAATAATAAAGAAAAGGTAGATTTTAGCTAAGAGTCTTCAAAAATTCTTCTGTTTTTGCCTTCGCGCTCCCGTAGTGCGTCCGATCTGTTAAATTTTAAGGAAAAATTTGTCTAAAATAAAAGAAACTGTACATTTAGACTAACAGTCTTTGACTATTTTTTGGGTATTTTCTATTTTTTTACGTAAACTGGTGGGGGATCTTGTAGCGAGTCTGATGTGCTAGATTTTAAAGACAAACCTTGAAAAAAAAACGTTGATTTTGGATAACAATCTTAAATGTTTTTTGGGGTAATCTACCCATTTTCTATTTTTTTACGTAAACTGGTGGGGGATCCTGTAGCGAGTCTGATGTGCTAGATTTTAAAGACAAACCTTGCAAAAAAAACGTTGATTTTGGATAACAATCTTAAATGTTTTTTGGGGTAATCTACCCATTTTCTATTTTTTTACGTAAACTGGTGGGGGATCCTGTAGCGAGTCTGATGTGCTAGATTTTAAAGATAAACCTTACAAAAAAAACGTTGATTTTGGATAACAATCTTAAATGTTTTTTGGGGTATTTCTAATTTTTTACGTAAACTGGTGGGGGGCCCTATAGATTCCTCCGCATCTCTTTGGTGAGTCTGATGTGTTAGATTTTAAAGATAATTTGTTAATAATAAAGAAAAGGTAGATTTTAGCTAAGAGTCTTCAAAAATTCTTCTGTTTTTGCCTTCGCGCTCCCGTAGTGCGTCCGATCTGTTAAATTTTAAGGAAAAATTTGTCTAAAATAAAAGAAACTGTACATTTAGACTAACAGTCTTTGACTATTTTTTGGGTATTTTCTATTTTTTTACGTAAACTGGTGGGGGATCCTGTAGCGAGTCTGATGTGCTAGATTTTAAAGACAAACCTTGCAAAAAAAACGTTGATTTTGGATAACAATCTTAAATGTTTTTTGGGGTAATCTACCAATTTTCTAATTTTTTACGTAAACTGGTGGGGGGCCCTATAGATTCCTCCGCATCTCTTTGGTGAGTCTGATGTGTTAGATTTTAAAGATAACTTGTTAATAATAAAGAAAAGGTAGATTTTAGCTAAGAGTCTTCAAAAATTCTTCTGTTTTTGCCTTCGCGCTCCCGTAGTGCGTCCGATCTGTTAAATTTTAAGGAAAAATTTGTCTAAAATAAAAGAAACTGTACATTTAGACTAACAGTCTTTGACTATTTTTTGGGTATTTTCTATTTTTTTACGTAAACTGGTGGGGGATCCTGTAGCGAGTCTGATGTGCTAGATTTTAAAGACAAACCTTGCAAAAAAAACGTTGATTTTGGATAACAATCTTAAATGTTTTTTGGGGTAATCTACCAATTTTCTAATTTTTTACGTAAACTGGTGGGGGGAGGGTCCTGTAGCGAGTCTGATGTGCTAGATTTTAAAGACAAACCTTGCAAAAAAAAACGTTGATTTTGGATAACAATCTTAAATGTTTTTTGGGGTAATCTACCAATTTTCTAATTTTTTACGTAAACTGGTGGGGGGCCCTATAGATTCCTCCGCATCTCTTTGGTGAGTCTGATGTGTTAGATTTTAAAGATAACTTGTTAATAATAAAGAAAAGGTAGATTTTAGCTAAGAGTCTTCAAAAATTCTTCTGTTTTTGCCTTCGCGCTCCCGTAGTGCGTCCGATCTGTTAAATTTTAAGGAAAAATTTGTCTAAAATAAAAGAAACTGTACATTTAGACTAACAGTCTTTGACTATTTTTTGGGTATTTTCTATTTTTTTACGTAAACTGGTGGGGGATCCTGTAGCGAGTCTGATGTGCTAGATTTTAAAGACAAACCTTGCAAAAAAAACGTTGATTTTGGATAACAATCTTAAATGTTTTTTGGGGTAATCTACCAATTTTCTAATTTTTTACGTAAACTGGTGGGGGGAGGGTCCTGTAGCGAGTCTGATGTGCTAGATTTTAAAGACAAACCTTGCAAAAAAAAACGTTGATTTTGGATAACAATCTTAAATGTTTTTTGGGGTAATCTACCAATTTTCTAATTTTTTACGTAAACTGGTGGGGGGACCTATAGATTCCTCCGCATCTCTTTGGTGAGTCTGATGTGTTATATTTTAAAGATAATTTGTTAATAATAAAGAAAAGGTAGATTTTAGCTAAGAGTCTTCAAAAATTCTTCTGTTTTTGCCTTCGCGCTCCCGTAGTGCGTCCGATCTGTTAAATTTTAAGGAAAAATTTGTCTAAAATAAAAGAAACTGTACATTTAGACTAACAGTCTTTGACCATTTTTTGGGTATTTTCTATTTTTTTACGTAAACTGGTGGGGGATCCTGTAGCGAGTCTGATGTGCTAGATTTTAAAGACAAACCTTGCAAAAAAAACGTTGATTTTGGATAACAATCTTAAATGTTTTTTGGGGTAATCTACCAATTTTCTAATTTTTTACGTAAACTGGTGGGGGGAGGGTCCTGTAGCGAGTCTGATGTGCTAGATTTTAAAGACAAACCTTGCAAAAAAAAACGTTGATTTTGGATAAAAATCTTAAATGTTTTTTGGGGTAATCTACCAATTTTCTAATTTTTTACGTAAACTGGTGGGGGGCCCTATAGATTCCTCCGCATCTCTTTGGTGAGTCTGATGTGTTAGATTTTAAAGATAACTTGTTAATAATAAAGAAAAGGTAGATTTTAGCTAAGAGTCTTCAAAAATTCTTCTGTTTTTGCCTTCGCGCTCCCGTAGTGCGTCCGATCTGTTAAATTTTAAGGAAAAATTTGTCTAAAATAAAAGAAACTGTACATTTAGACTAACAGTCTTTGACTATTTTTTGGGTATTTTCTATTTTTTTACGTAAACTGGTGGGGGATCCTGTAGCGAGTCTGATGTGCTAGATTTTAAAGACAAACCTTGCAAAAAAAACGTTGATTTTGGATAACAATCTTAAATGTTTTTTGGGGTAATCTACCCATTTTCTATTTTTTTACGTAAACTGGTGGGGGATCCTGTAGCGAGTCTGATGTGCTAGATTTTAAAGACAAACCTTGCAAAAAAAACGTTGATTTTGGATAACAATCTTAAATGTTTTTTGGGGTAATCTACCCATTTTCTATTTTTTTACGTAAACTGGTGGGGGATCCTGTAGCGAGTCTGATGTGCTAGATTTTAAAGACAAACCTTGCAAAAAAAACGTTGATTTTGGATAACAATCTTAAATGTTTTTTGGGGTAATCTACCCATTTTCTATTTTTTTACGTAAACTGGTGGGGGATCCTGTAGCGAGTCTGATGTGCTAGATTTTAAAGATAAACCTTACAAAAAAAACGTTGATTTTGGATAACAATCTTAAATGTTTTTTGGGGTAATCTACCCATTTTCTATTTTTTTACGTAAACTGGTGGGGGATCCTGTAGCGAGTCTGATGTGCTAGATTTTAAAGACAAACCTTGCAAAAAAAAACGTTGATTTTGGATAACAATCTTAAATGTTTTTTGGGGTAATCTACCAATTTTCTAATTTTTTACGTAAACTGGTGGGGGGCCCTATAGATTCCTCCGCATCTCTTTGGTGAGTCTGATGTGTTAGATTTTAAAGATAACTTGTTAATAATAAAGAAAAGGTAGATTTTAGCTAAGAGTCTTCAAAAATTCTTCTGTTTTTGCCTTCGCGCTCCCGTAGTGCGTCCGATCTGTTAAATTTTAAGGAAAAATTTGTCTAAAATAAAAGAAACTGTACATTTAGACTAACAGTCTTTGACTATTTTTTGGGTATTTTCTATTTTTTTACGTAAACTGGTGGGGGATCCTGTAGCGAGTCTGATGTGCTAGATTTTAAAGACAAACCTTGCAAAAAAAACGTTGATTTTGGATAACAATCTTAAATGTTTTTTGGGGTAATCTACCAATTTTCTAATTTTTTACGTAAACTGGTGGGGGGAGGGTCCTGTAGCGAGTCTGATGTGCTAGATTTTAAAGACAAACCTTGCAAAAAAAAAACGTTGATTTTGGATAACAATCTTAAATGTTTTTTGGGGTAATCTACCAATTTTCTAATTTTTTACGTAAACTGGTGGGGGGCCCTATAGATTCCTCCGCATCTCTTTGGTGAGTCTGATGTGTTAGATTTTAAAGATAATTTGTTAATAATAAAGAAAAGGTAGATTTTAGCTAAGAGTCTTCAAAAATTCTTCTGTTTTTGCCTTCGCGCTCCCGTAGTGCGTCCGATCTGTTAAATTTTAAGGAAAAATTTGTCTAAAATAAAAGAAACTGTACATTTAGACTAACAGTCTTTGACTATTTTTTGGGTATTTTCTATTTTTTTACGTAAACTGGTGGGGGATCCTGTAGCGAGTCTGATGTGCTAGATTTTAAAGACAAACCTTGCAAAAAAAACGTTGATTTTGGATAACAATCTTAAATGTTTTTTGGGGTAATCTACCAATTTTCTAATTTTTTACGTAAACTGGTGGGGGGAGGGTCCTGTAGCGAGTCTGATGTGCTAGATTTTAAAGACAAACCTTGCAAAAAAAAACGTTGATTTTGGATAACAATCTTAAATGTTTTTTGGGGTAATCTACCAATTTTCTAATTTTTTACGTAAACTGGTGGGGGGCCCTATAGATTCCTCCGCATCTCTTTGGTGAGTCTGATGTGTTAGATTTTAAAGATAACTTGTTAATAATAAAGAAAAGGTAGATTTTAGCTAAGAGTCTTCAAAAATTCTTCTGTTTTTGCCTTCGCGCTCCCGTAGTGCGTCCGATCTGTTAAATTATAAGGAAAAATTTGTCTAAAATAAAAGAAACTGTACATTTAGACTAACAGTCTTTGACTATTTTTTGGGTATTTTCTATTTTTTTACGTAAACTGGTGGGGGATCCTGTAGCGAGTCTGATGTGCTAGATTTTAAAGACAAACCTTGCAAAAAAAACGTTGATTTTGGATAACAATCTTAAATGTTTTTTGGGGTAATCTACCCATTTTCTATTTTTTTACGTAAACTGGTGGGGGATCCTGTAGCGAGTCTGATGTGCTAGATTTTAAAGACAAACCTTGCAAAAAAAAACGTTGATTTTGGATAACAATCTTAAATGTTTTTTGGGGTAATCTACCCATTTTCTATTTTTTTACGTAAACTGGTGGGGGATCCTGTAGCGAGTCTGATGTGCTAGATTTTAAAGACAAACCTTGCAAAAAAAACGTTGATTTTGGATAACAATCTTAAATGTTTTTTGGGGTAATCTACCCATTTTCTATTTTTTTACGTAAACTGGTGGGGGATCCTGTAGCGAGTCTGATGTGCTAGATTTTAAAGACAAACCTTGCAAAAAAAACGTTGATTTTGGATAACAATCTTAAATGTTTTTTGGGGTAATCTACCCATTTTCTATTTTTTTACGTAAACTGGTGGGGGATCCTGTAGCGAGTCTGATGTGCTAGATTTTAAAGACAAACCTTGCAAAAAAAACGTTGATTTTGGATAACAATCTTAAATGTTTTTTGGGGTAATCTACCCATTTTCTATTTTTTTACGTAAACTGGTGGGGGATCCTGTAGCGAGTCTGATGTGCTAGATTTTAAAGACAAACCTTGCAAAAAAAACGTTGATTTTGGATAACAATCTTAAATGTTTTTTGGGGTAATCTACCCATTTTCTAATTTTTTACGTAAACTGGTAGGGGATCCTGTAGCGAGTCTGATGTGCTAGATTTTAAAGACAAACCTTGCAAAAAAAACGTTGATTTTGGATAACAATCTTAAATGTTTTTTGGGGTAATCTACCCATTTTCTAATTTTTTACGTAAACTGGTGGGGGATCCTGTAGCGAGTCTGATGTGCTAGATTTTAAAGACAAACCTTGCAAAAAAAACGTTGATTTTGGATAACAATCTTAAATGTTTTTTGGGGTAATCTACCCATTTTCTATTTTTTTACGTAAACTGGTGGGGGATCCTGTAGCGAGTCTGATGTGCTAGATTTTAAAGACAAACCTTGCAAAAAAAACGTTGATTTTGGATAACAATCTTAAATGTTTTTTGGGGTAATCTACCCATTTTCTATTTTTTTACGTAAACTGGTGGGGGATCCTGTAGCGAGTCTGATGTGCTAGATTTTAAAGACAAACCTTGCAAAAAAAACGTTGATTTTGGATAACAATCTTAAATGTTTTTTGGGGTAATCTACCCATTTTCTATTTTTTTACGTAAACTGGTGGGGGATCCTGTAGCGAGTCTGATGTGCTAGATTTTAAAGATAAACCTTACAAAAAAAACGTTGATTTTGGATAACAATCTTAAATGTTTTTTGGGGTAATCTACCCATTTTCTATTTTTTTACGTAAACTGGTGGGGGATCCTGTAGCGAGTCTGATGTGCTAGATTTTAAAGACAAACCTTGCAAAAAAAAACGTTGATTTTGGATAACAATCTTAAATGTTTTTTGGGGTAATCTACCAATTTTCTAATTTTTTACGTAAACTGGTGGGGGGCCCTATAGATTCCTCCGCATCTCTTTGGTGAGTCTGATGTGTTAGATTTTAAAGATAACTTGTTAATAATAAAGAAAAGGTAGATTTTAGCTAAGAGTCTTCAAAAATTCTTCTGTTTTTGCCTTCGCGCTCCCGTAGTGCGTCCGATCTGTTAAATTTTAAGGAAAAATTTGTCTAAAATAAAAGAAACTGTACATTTAGACTAACAGTCTTTGACTATTTTTTGGGTATTTTCTATTTTTTTACGTAAACTGGTGGGGGATCCTGTAGCGAGTCTGATGTGCTAGATTTTAAAGACAAACCTTGCAAAAAAAACGTTGATTTTGGATAACAATCTTAAATGTTTTTTGGGGTAATCTACCAATTTTCTAATTTTTTACGTAAACTGGTGGGGGGAGGGTCCTGTAGCGAGTCTGATGTGCTAGATTTTAAAGACAAACCTTGCAAAAAAAAACGTTGATTTTGGATAACAATCTTAAATGTTTTTTGGGGTAATCTACCAATTTTCTAATTTTTTACGTAAACTGGTGGGGGGCCCTATAGATTCCTCCGCATCTCTTTGGTGAGTCTGATGTGTTAGATTTTAAAGATAACTTGTTAATAATAAAGAAAAGGTAGATTTTAGCTAAGAGTCTTCAAAAATTCTTCTGTTTTTGCCTTCGCGCTCCCGTAGTGCGTCCGATCTGTTAAATTATAAGGAAAAATTTGTCTAAAATAAAAGAAACTGTACATTTAGACTAACAGTCTTTGACTATTTTTTGGGTATTTTCTATTTTTTTACGTAAACTGGTGGGGGATCCTGTAGCGAGTCTGATGTGCTAGATTTTAAAGACAAACCTTGCAAAAAAAACGTTGATTTTGGATAACAATCTTAAATGTTTTTTGGGGTAATCTACCCATTTTCTATTTTTTTACGTAAACTGGTGGGGGATCCTGTAGCGAGTCTGATGTGCTAGATTTTAAAGACAAACCTTGCAAAAAAAAACGTTGATTTTGGATAACAATCTTAAATGTTTTTTGGGGTAATCTACCCATTTTCTATTTTTTTACGTAAACTGGTGGGGGATCCTGTAGCGAGTCTGATGTGCTAGATTTTAAAGACAAACCTTGCAAAAAAAACGTTGATTTTGGATAACAATCTTAAATGTTTTTTGGGGTAATCTACCCATTTTCTATTTTTTTACGTAAACTGGTGGGGGATCCTGTAGCGAGTCTGATGTGCTAGATTTTAAAGACAAACCTTGCAAAAAAAACGTTGATTTTGGATAACAATCTTAAATGTTTTTTGGGGTAATCTACCCATTTTCTATTTTTTTACGTAAACTGGTGGGGGATCCTGTAGCGAGTCTGATGTGCTAGATTTTAAAGACAAACCTTGCAAAAAAAACGTTGATTTTGGATAACAATCTTAAATGTTTTTTGGGGTAATCTACCCATTTTCTATTTTTTTACGTAAACTGGTGGGGGATCCTGTAGCGAGTCTGATGTGCTAGATTTTAAAGACAAACCTTGCAAAAAAAACGTTGATTTTGGATAACAATCTTAAATGTTTTTTGGGGTAATCTACCCATTTTCTAATTTTTTACGTAAACTGGTAAGGGATCCTGTAGCGAGTCTGATGTGCTAGATTTTAAAGACAAACCTTGCAAAAAAAACGTTGATTTTGGATAACAATCTTAAATGTTTTTTGGGGTAATCTACCCATTTTCTAATTTTTTACGTAAACTGGTGGGGGATCCTGTAGCGAGTCTGATGTGCTAGATTTTAAAGACAAACCTTGCAAAAAAAACGTTGATTTTGGATAACAATCTTAAATGTTTTTTGGGGTAATCTACCCATTTTCTATTTTTTTACGTAAACTGGTGGGGGATCCTGTAGCGAGTCTGATGTGCTAGATTTTAAAGACAAACCTTGCAAAAAAAACGTTGATTTTGGATAACAATCTTAAATGTTTTTTGGGGTAATCTACCCATTTTCTATTTTTTTACGTAAACTGGTGGGGGATCCTGTAGCGAGTCTGATGTGCTAGATTTTAAAGACAAACCTTGCAAAAAAAACGTTGATTTTGGATAACAATCTTAAATGTTTTTTGGGGTAATCTACCAATTTTCTAATTTTTTACGTAAACTGGTGGGGGGAGGGTCCTGTAGCGAGTCTGATGTGCTAGATTTTAAAGACAAACCTTGCAAAAAAAAAACGTTGATTTTGGATAACAATCTTAAATGTTTTTTGGGGTAATCTACCAATTTTCTAATTTTTTACGTAAACTGGTGGGGGGCCCTATAGATTCCTCCGCATCTCTTTGGTGAGTCTGATGTGTTAGATTTTAAAGATAATTTGTTAATAATAAAGAAAAGGTAGATTTTAGCTAAGAGTCTTCAAAAATTCTTCTGTTTTTGCCTTCGCGCTCCCGTAGTGCGTCCGATCTGTTAAATTTTAAGGAAAAATTTGTCTAAAATAAAAGAAACTGTACATTTAGACTAACAGTCTTTGACTATTTTTTGGGTATTTTCTATTTTTTTACGTAAACTGGTGGGGGATCCTGTAGCGAGTCTGATGTGCTAGATTTTAAAGACAAACCTTGCAAAAAAAACGTTGATTTTGGATAACAATCTTAAATGTTTTTTGGGGTAATCTACCAATTTTCTAATTTTTTACGTAAACTGGTGGGGGGAGGGTCCTGTAGCGAGTCTGATGTGCTAGATTTTAAAGACAAACCTTGCAAAAAAAAAACGTTGATTTTGGATAACAATCTTAAATGTTTTTTGGGGTAATCTACCAATTTTCTAATTTTTTACGTAAACTGGTGGGGGGCCCTATAGATTCCTCCGCATCTCTTTGGTGAGTCTGATGTGTTAGATTTTAAAGATAATTTGTTAATAATAAAGAAAAGGTAGATTTTAGCTAAGAGTCTTCAAAAATTCTTCTGTTTTTGCCTTCGCGCTCCCGTAGTGCGTCCGATCTGTTAAATTTTAAGGAAAAATTTGTCTAAAATAAAAGAAACTGTACATTTAGACTAACAGTCTTTGACTATTTTTTGGGTATTTTCTATTTTTTTACGTAAACTGGTGGGGGATCCTGTAGCGAGTCTGATGTGCTAGATTTTAAAGACAAACCTTGCAAAAAAAACGTTGATTTTGGATAACAATCTTAAATGTTTTTTGGGGTAATCTACCAATTTTCTAATTTTTTACGTAAACTGGTGGGGGGAGGGTCCTGTAGCGAGTCTGATGTGCTAGATTTTAAAGACAAACCTTGCAAAAAAAAAACGTTGATTTTGGATAACAATCTTAAATGTTTTTTGGGGTAATCTACCAATTTTCTAATTTTTTACGTAAACTGGTGGGGGGCCCTATAGATTCCTCCGCATCTCTTTGGTGAGTCTGATGTGTTAGATTTTAAAGATAATTTGTTAATAATAAAGAAAAGGTAGATTTTAGCTAAGAGTCTTCAAAAATTCTTCTGTTTTTGCCTTCGCGCTCCCGTAGTGCGTCTGATCTGTTAAATTTTAAGGAAAAATTTGTCTAAAATAAAAGAAACTGTACATTTAGACTAACAGTCTTTGACTATTTTTTGGGTATTTTCTATTTTTTTACGTAAACTGGTGGGGGATCCTGTAGCGAGTCTGATGTGCTAGATTTTAAAGACAAACCTTGCAAAAAAAACGTTGATTTTGGATAACAATCTTAAATGTTTTTTGGGGTAATCTACCAATTTTCTAATTTTTTACGTAAACTGGTGGGGGGAGGGTCCTGTAGCGAGTCTGATGTGCTAGATTTTAAAGACAAACCTTGCAAAAAAAAACGTTGATTTTGGATAACAATCTTAAATGTTTTTTGGGGTAATCTACCAATTTTCTAATTTTTTACGTAAACTGGTGGGGGGCCCTATAGATTCCTCCGCATCTCTTTGGTGAGTCTGATGTGTTAGATTTTAAAGATAACTTGTTAATAATAAAGAAAAGGTAGATTTTAGCTAAGAGTCTTCAAAAATTCTTCTGTTTTTGCCTTCGCGCTCCCGTAGTGCGTCCGATCTGTTAAATTATAAGGAAAAATTTGTCTAAAATAAAAGAAACTGTACATTTAGACTAACAGTCTTTGACTATTTTTTGGGTATTTTCTATTTTTTTACGTAAACTGGTGGGGGATCCTGTAGCGAGTCTGATGTGCTAGATTTTAAAGACAAACCTTGCAAAAAAAACGTTGATTTTGGATAACAATCTTAAATGTTTTTTGGGGTAATCTACCCATTTTCTATTTTTTTACGTAAACTGGTGGGGGATCCTGTAGCGAGTCTGATGTGCTAGATTTTAAAGACAAACCTTGCAAAAAAAAACGTTGATTTTGGATAACAATCTTAAATGTTTTTTGGGGTAATCTACCCATTTTCTATTTTTTTACGTAAACTGGTGGGGGATCCTGTAGCGAGTCTGATGTGCTAGATTTTAAAGACAAACCTTGCAAAAAAAACGTTGATTTTGGATAACAATCTTAAATGTTTTTTGGGGTAATCTACCCATTTTCTATTTTTTTACGTAAACTGGTGGGGGATCCTGTAGCGAGTCTGATGTGCTAGATTTTAAAGACAAACCTTGCAAAAAAAACGTTGATTTTGGATAACAATCTTAAATGTTTTTTGGGGTAATCTACCCATTTTCTAATTTTTTACGTAAACTGGTAGGGGATCCTGTAGCGAGTCTGATGTGCTAGATTTTAAAGACAAACCTTGCAAAAAAAACGTTGATTTTGGATAACAATCTTAAATGTTTTTTGGGGTAATCTACCCATTTTCTAATTTTTTACGTAAACTGGTGGGGGATCCTGTAGCGAGTCTGATGTGCTAGATTTTAAAGACAAACCTTGCAAAAAAAACGTTGATTTTGGATAACAATCTTAAATGTTTTTTGGGGTAATCTACCCATTTTCTATTTTTTTACGTAAACTGGTGGGGGATCCTGTAGCGAGTCTGATGTGCTAGATTTTAAAGACAAACCTTGCAAAAAAAACGTTGATTTTGGATAACAATCTTAAATGTTTTTTGGGGTAATCTACCCATTTTCTATTTTTTTACGTAAACTGGTGGGGGATCCTGTAGCGAGTCTGATGTGCTAGATTTTAAAGACAAACCTTGCAAAAAAAACGTTGATTTTGGATAACAATCTTAAATGTTTTTTGGGGTAATCTACCCATTTTCTATTTTTTTACGTAAACTGGTGGGGGATCCTGTAGCGAGTCTGATGTGCTAGATTTTAAAGACAAACCTTGCAAAAAAAACGTTGATTTTGGATAACAATCTTAAATGTTTTTTGGGGTAATCTACCAATTTTCTAATTTTTTACGTAAACTGGTGGGGGGAGGGTCCTGTAGCGAGTCTGATGTGCTAGATTTTAAAGACAAACCTTGCAAAAAAAACGTTGATTTTGGATAACAATCTTAAATGTTTTTTGGGGTAATCTACCAATTTTCTAATTTTTTACGTAAACTGGTGGGGGGCCCTATAGATTCCTCCGCATCTCTTTGGTGAGTCTGATGTGTTAGATTTTAAAGATAACTTGTTAATAATAAAGAAAAGGTAGATTTTAGCTAAGAGTCTTCAAAAATTCTTCTGTTTTTGCCTTCGCGCTCCCGTAGTGCGTCCGATCTGTTAAATTTTAAGGAAAAATTTGTCTAAAATAAAAGAAACTGTACATTTAGACTAACAGTCTTTGACTATTTTTTGGGTATTTTCTATTTTTTTACGTAAACTGGTGGGGGATCCTGTAGCGAGTCTGATGTGCTAGATTTTAAAGACAAACCTTGCAAAAAAAACGTTGATTTTGGATAACAATCTTAAATGTTTTTTGGGGTAATCTACCCATTTTCTATTTTTTTACGTAAACTGGTGGGGGATCCTGTAGCGAGTCTGATGTGCTAGATTTTAAAGACAAACCTTGCAAAAAAAACGTTGATTTTGGATAACAATCTTAAATGTTTTTTGGGGTAATCTACCCATTTTCTAATTTTTTACGTAAACTGGTGGGGGATCCTGTAGCGAGTCTGATGTGCTAGATTTTAAAGACAAACCTTGCAAAAAAACGTTGATTTTGGATAACAATCTTAAATGTTTTTTGGGGTAATCTACCCATTTTCTAATTTTTTACGTAAACTGGTGGGGGATCCTGTAGCGAGTCTGATGTGCTAGATTTTAAAGACAAACCTTGCAAAAAAAACGTTGATTTTGGATAACAATCTTAAATGTTTTTTGGGGTAATCTACCCATTTTCTAATTTTTTACGTAAACTGGTGGGGGATCCTGTAGCGAGTCTGATGTGCTAGATTTTAAAGACAAACCTTGCAAAAAAAACGTTGATTTTGGATAACAATCTTAAATGTTTTTTGGGGTAATCTACCCATTTTCTATTTTTTTACGTAAACTGGTGGGGGATCCTGTAGCGAGTCTGATGTGCTAGATTTTAAAGACAAACCTTGCAAAAAAAACGTTGATTTTGGATAACAATCTTAAATGTTTTTTGGGGTAATCTACCCATTTTCTATTTTTTTACGTAAACTGGTGGGGGATCCTGTAGCGAGTCTGATGTGCTAGATTTTAAAGACAAACCTTGCAAAAAAAACGTTGATTTTGGATAACAATCTTAAATGTTTTTTGGGGTAATCTACCAATTTTCTAATTTTTTACGTAAACTGGTGGGGGGAGGGTCCTGTAGCGAGTCTGATGTGCTAGATTTTAAAGACAAACCTTGCAAAAAAAAACGTTGATTTTGGATAACAATCTTAAATGTTTTTTGGGGTAATCTACCAATTTTCTAATTTTTTACGTAAACTGGTGGGGGGCCCTATAGATTCCTCCGCATCTCTTTGGTGAGTCTGATGTGTTAGATTTTAAAGATAACTTGTTAATAATAAAGAAAAGGTAGATTTTAGCTAAGAGTCTTCAAAAATTCTTCTGTTTTTGCCTTCGCGCTCCCGTAGTGCGTCCGATCTGTTAAATTTTAAGGAAAAATTTGTCTAAAATAAAAGAAACTGTACATTTAGACTAACAGTCTTTGACTATTTTTTGGGTATTTTCTATTTTTTTACGTAAACTGGTGGGGGATCCTGTAGCGAGTCTGATGTGCTAGATTTTAAAGACAAACCTTGCAAAAAAAACGTTGATTTTGGATAACAATCTTAAATGTTTTTTGGGGTAATCTACCAATTTTCTAATTTTTTACGTAAACTGGTGGGGGGAGGGTCCTGTAGCGAGTCTGATGTGCTAGATTTTAAAGACAAACCTTGCAAAAAAAAACGTTGATTTTGGATAACAATCTTAAATGTTTTTTGGGGTAATCTACCAATTTTCTAATTTTTTACGTAAACTGGTGGGGGGCCCTATAGATTCCTCCGCATCTCTTTGGTGAGTCTGATGTGTTAGATTTTAAAGATAATTTGTTAATAATAAAGAAAAGGTAGATTTTAGCTAAGAGTCTTCAAAAATTCTTCTGTTTTTGCCTTCGCGCTCCCGTAGTGCGTCCGATCTGTTAAATTTTAAGGAAAAATTTGTCTAAAATAAAAGAAACTGTACATTTAGACTAACAGTCTTTGACTATTTTTTGGGTATTTTCTATTTTTTTACGTAAACTGGTGGGGGATCCTGTAGCGAGTCTGATGTGCTAGATTTTAAAGATAAACCTTGCAAAAAAAACGTTGATTTTGGATAACAATCTTAAATGTTTTTTGGGGTAATCTACCCATTTTCTATTTTTTTACGTAAACTGGTGGGGGATCCTGTAGCGAGTCTGATGTGCTAGATTTTAAAGACAAACCTTGCAAAAAAAACGTTGATTTTGGATAACAATCTTAAATGTTTTTTGGGTAATCTACCCATTTTCTAATTTTTTACGTAAACTGGTGGGGGATCCTGTAGCGAGTCTGATGTGCTAGATTTTAAAGACAAACCTTGCAAAAAAAACGTTGATTTTGGATAACAATCTTAAATGTTTTTTGGGGTAATCTACCCATTTTCTATTTTTTTACGTAAACTGGTGGGGGATCCTGTAGCGAGTCTGATGTGCTAGATTTTAAAGATAAACCTTGCAAAAAAAACGTTGATTTTGGATAACAATCTTAAATGTTTTTTGGGGTAATCTACCCATTTTCTATTTTTTTACGTAAACTGGTGGGGGATCCTGTAGCGAGTCTGATGTGCTAGATTTTAAAGATAAACCTTGCAAAAAAAAACGTTGATTTTGGATAACAATCTTAAATGTTTTTTGGGGTAATCTACCCATTTTCTAATTTTTTACGTAAACTGGTGGGGGATCCTGTAGCGAGTCTGATGTGCTAGATTTTAAAGACAAACCTTGCAAAAAAAACGTTGATTTTGGATAACAATCTTAAATGTTTTTTGGGGTAATCTACCCATTTTCTAATTTTTTACGTAAACTGGTGGGGGATCCTGTAGCGAGTCTGATGTGCTAGATTTTAAAGATAAACCTTGCAAAAAAAACGTTGATTTTGGATAACAATCTTAAATGTTTTTTGGGGTAATCTACCCATTTTCTAATTTTTTACGTAAACTGGTGGAAGATCCTGTAGCGAGTCTGATGTGCTAGATTTTAAAGATAAACCTTGCAAAAAAAACGTTGATTTTGGATAACAATCTTAATGTTTTTTGGGGTAATCTACCCATTTTCTATTTTTTTACGTAAACTGGTGGGGGATCCTGTAGCGAGTCTGATGTGCTAGATTTTAAAGACAAACCTTGCAAAAAAAACGTTGATTTTGGATAACAATCTTAAATGTTTTTTGGGGTAATCTACCCATTTTCTAATTTTTTACGTAAACTGGTGGAAGATCCTGTAGCGAGTCTGATGTGCTAGATTTTAAAGATAAACCTTGCAAAAAAAACGTTGATTTTGGATAACAATCTTAAATGTTTTTTGGGGTAATCTACCCATTTTCTATTTTTTTACGTAAACTGGTGGGGGATCCTGTAGCGAGTCTGATGTGCTAGATTTTAAAGATAAACCTTGCAAAAAAAACGTTGATTTTGGATAACAATCTTAAATGTTTTTTGGGGTAATCTACCCATTTTCTAATTTTTTACGTAAACTGGTGGAAGATCCTGTAGCGAGTCTGATGTGCTAGATTTTAAAGATAAACCTTGCAAAAAAAACGTTGATTTTGGATAACAATCTTAAATGTTTTTTGGGGTAATCTACCCATTTTCTATTTTTTTACGTAAACTGGTGGGGGATCCTGTAGCGAGTCTAATGTGCTAGATTTTAAAGACAAACCTTGCAAAAAAAACGTTGATTTTGGATAACAATCTTAAATGTTTTTTGGGGTAATCTACCCATTTTCTAATTTTTTACGTAAACTGGTGGAAGATCCTGTAGCGAGTCTGATGTGCTAGATTTTAAAGATAAACCTTGCAAAAAAAACGTTGATTTTGGATAACAATCTTAAATGTTTTTTGGGGTAATCTACCCATTTTCTATTTTTTTACGTAAACTGGTGGGGGATCCTGTAGCGAGTCTGATGTGCTAGATTTTAAAGATAAACTTTGCAAAAAAAACGTTGATTTTGGATAACAATCTTAAATGTTTTTTGGGGTAATCTACCCATTTTCTATTTTTTTACGTAAACTGGTGGGGGATCCTGTAGCGAGTCTGATGTGCTAGATTTTAAAGATAAACCTTGCAAAAAAAAACGTTGATTTTGGATAACAATCTTAAATGTTTTTTGGGGTAATCTACCCATTTTCTAATTTTTTACGTAAACTGGTGGGGGATCCTGTAGCGAGTCTGATGTGCTAGATTTTAAAGACAAACCTTGCAAAAAAAACGTTGATTTTGGATAACAATCTTAAATGTTTTTTGGGGTAATCTACCCATTTTCTAATTTTTTACGTAAACTGGTGGGGGATCCTGTAGCGAGTCTGATGTGCTAGATTTTAAAGACAAACCTTGCAAAAAAAACGTTGATTTTGGATAACAATCTTAAATGTTTTTTGGGGTAATCTACCCATTTTCTATTTTTTTACGTAAACTGGTGGGGGATCCTGTAGCGAGTCTGATGTGCTAGATTTTAAAGACAAACCTTGCAAAAAAAACGTTGATTTTGGATAACAATCTTAAATGTTTTTTGGGGTAATCTACCCATTTTCTAATTTTTTACGTAAACTGGTGGAAGATCCTGTAGCGAGTCTGATGTGCTAGATTTTAAAGATAAACCTTGCAAAAAAAACGTTGATTTTGGATAACAATCTTAAATGTTTTTTGGGGTAATCTACCCATTTTCTATTTTTTTACGTAAACTGGTGGGGGATCCTGTAGCGAGTCTGATGTGCTAGATTTTAAAGATAAACCTTGCAAAAAAAACGTTGATTTTGGATAACAATCTTAAATGTTTTTTGGGGTAATCTACCCATTTTCTAATTTTTTACGTAAACTGGTGGAAGATCCTGTAGCGAGTCTGATGTGCTAGATTTTAAAGATAAACCTTGCAAAAAAAACGTTGATTTTGGATAACAATCTTAAATGTTTTTTGGGGTAACTACCCATTTTCTATTTTTTTACGTAAACTGGTGGGGGATCCTGTAGCGAGTCTAATGTGCTAGATTTTAAAGACAAACCTTGCAAAAAAAACGTTGATTTTGGATAACAATCTTAAATGTTTTTTGGGGTAATCTACCCATTTTCTAATTTTTTACGTAAACTGGTGGAAGATCCTGTAGCGAGTCTGATGTGCTAGATTTTAAAGATAAACCTTGCAAAAAAAACGTTGATTTTGGATAACAATCTTAAATGTTTTTTGGGGTAATCTACCCATTTTCTATTTTTTTACGTAAACTGGTGGGGGATCCTGTAGCGAGTCTGATGTGCTAGATTTTAAAGATAAACCTTGCAAAAAAAACGTTGATTTTGGATAACAATCTTAAATGTTTTTTGGGGTAATCTACCCATTTTCTATTTTTTTACGTAAACTGGTGGGGGATCCTGTAGCGAGTCTGATGTGCTAGATTTTAAAGATAAACCTTGCAAAAAAAAACGTTGATTTTGGATAACAATCTTAAATGTTTTTTGGGGTAATCTACCCATTTTCTAATTTTTTACGTAAACTGGTGGGGGATCCTGTAGCGAGTCTGATGTGCTAGATTTTAAAGACAAACCTTGCAAAAAAAACGTTGATTTTGGATAACAATCTTAAATGTTTTTTGGGGTAATCTACCCATTTTCTAATTTTTTACGTAAACTGGTGGGGGATCCTGTAGCGAGTCTGATGTGCTAGATTTTAAAGACAAACCTTGCAAAAAAAACGTTGATTTTGGATAACAATCTTAAATGTTTTTTGGGGTAATCTACCAATTTTCTAATTTTTTACGTAAACTGGTGGGGGGCCCTATAGATTCCTCCGCATCTCTTTGGTGAGTCTGATGTGTTAGATTTTAAAGATAACTTGTTAATAATAAAGAAAAGGTAGATTTTAGCTAAGAGTCTTCAAAAATTCTTCTGTTTTTGCCTTCGCGCTCCCGTAGTGCGTCCGATCTGTTAAATTTTAAGGAAAAATTTGTCTAAAATAAAAGAAACTGTACATTTAGACTAACAGTCTTTGACTATTTTTTGGGTATTTTCTATTTTTTTACGTAAACTGGTGGGGGATCCTGTAGCGAGTCTGATGTGCTAGATTTTAAAGACAAACCTTGCAAAAAAAACGTTGATTTTGGATAACAATCTTAAATGTTTTTTGGGGTAATCTACCAATTTTCTAATTTTTTACGTAAACTGGTGGGGGGAGGGTCCTGTAGCGAGTCTGATGTGCTAGATTTTAAAGACAAACCTTGCAAAAAAAAACGTTGATTTTGGATAACAATCTTAAATGTTTTTTGGGGTAATCTACCAATTTTCTAATTTTTTACGTAAACTGGTGGGGGGCCCTATAGATTCCTCCGCATCTCTTTGGTGAGTCTGATGTGTTAGATTTTAAAGATAATTTGTTAATAATAAAGAAAAGGTAGATTTTAGCTAAGAGTCTTCAAAAATTCTTCTGTTTTTGCCTTCGCGCTCCCGTAGTGCGTCCGATCTGTTAAATTTTAAGGAAAAATTTGTCTAAAATAAAAGAAACTGTACATTTAGACTAACAGTCTTTGACTATTTTTTGGGTATTTTCTATTTTTTTACGTAAACTGGTGGGGGATCCTGTAGCGAGTCTGATGTGCTAGATTTTAAAGATAAACCTTGCAAAAAAAACGTTGATTTTGGATAACAATCTTAAATGTTTTTTGGGGTAATCTACCCATTTTCTATTTTTTTACGTAAACTGGTGGGGGGCCCTATAGATTCCTCCGCATCTCTTTGGTGAGTCTGATGTGTTAGATTTTAAAGATAACTTGTTAATAATAAAGAAAAGGTAGATTTTAGCTAAGAGTCTTCAAAAATTCTTCTGTTTTTGCCTTCGCGCTCCCGTAGTGCGTCCGATCTGTTAAATTATAAGGAAAAATTTGTCTAAAATAAAAGAAACTGTACATTTAGACTAACAGTCTTTGACTATTTTTTGGGTATTTTCTATTTTTTTACGTAAACTGGTGGGGGATCCTGTAGCGAGTCTGATGTGCTAGATTTTAAAGACAAACCTTGCAAAAAAAACGTTGATTTTGGATAACAATCTTAAATGTTTTTTGGGGTAATCTACCCATTTTCTATTTTTTTACGTAAACTGGTGGGGGATCCTGTAGCGAGTCTGATGTGCTAGATTTTAAAGACAAACCTTGCAAAAAAAAACGTTGATTTTGGATAACAATCTTAAATGTTTTTTGGGGTAATCTACCCATTTTCTATTTTTTTACGTAAACTGGTGGGGGATCCTGTAGCGAGTCTGATGTGCTAGATTTTAAAGACAAACCTTGCAAAAAAAACGTTGATTTTGGATAACAATCTTAAATGTTTTTTGGGGTAATCTACCCATTTTCTATTTTTTTACGTAAACTGGTGGGGGATCCTGTAGCGAGTCTGATGTGCTAGATTTTAAAGACAAACCTTGCAAAAAAAACGTTGATTTTGGATAACAATCTTAAATGTTTTTTGGGGTAATCTACCAATTTTCTAATTTTTTACGTAAACTGGTGGGGGGCCCTATAGATTCCTCCGCATCTCTTTGGTGAGTCTGATGTGTTAGATTTTAAAGATAACTTGTTAATAATAAAGAAAAGGTAGATTTTAGCTAAGAGTCTTCAAAAATTCTTCTGTTTTTGCCTTCGCGCTCCCGTAGTGCGTCCGATCTGTTAAATTATAAGGAAAAATTTGTCTAAAATAAAAGAAACTGTACATTTAGACTAACAGTCTTTGACTATTTTTTGGGTATTTTCTATTTTTTTACGTAAACTGGTGGGGGATCCTGTAGCGAGTCTGATGTGCTAGATTTTAAAGACAAACCTTGCAAAAAAAAACGTTGATTTTGGATAACAATCTTAAATGTTTTTTGGGGTAATCTACCCATTTTCTATTTTTTTACGTAAACTGGTGGGGGATCCTGTAGCGAGTCTGATGTGCTAGATTTTAAAGACAAACCTTGCAAAAAAAACGTTGATTTTGGATAACAATCTTAAATGTTTTTTGGGGTAATCTACCCATTTTCTATTTTTTTACGTAAACTGGTGGGGGATCCTGTAGCGAGTCTGATGTGCTAGATTTTAAAGACAAACCTTGCAAAAAAAACGTTGATTTTGGATAACAATCTTAAATGTTTTTTGGGGTAATCTACCCATTTTCTAATTTTTTACGTAAACTGGTAGGGGATCCTGTAGCGAGTCTGATGTGCTAGATTTTAAAGACAAACCTTGCAAAAAAAACGTTGATTTTGGATAACAATCTTAAATGTTTTTTGGGGTAATCTACCCATTTTCTATTTTTTTACGTAAACTGGTGGGGGATCCTGTAGCGAGTCTGATGTGCTAGATTTTAAAGACAAACCTTGCAAAAAAAACGTTGATTTTGGATAACAATCTTAAATGTTTTTTGGGGTAATCTACCCATTTTCTAATTTTTTACGTAAACTGGTGGGGGATCCTGTAGCGAGTCTGATGTGCTAGATTTTAAAGACAAACCTTGCAAAAAAAACGTTGATTTTGGATAACAATCTTAAATGTTTTTTGGGGTAATCTACCCATTTTCTATTTTTTTACGTAAACTGGTGGGGGATCCTGTAGCGAGTCTGATGTGCTAGATTTTAAAGACAAACCTTGCAAAAAAAAACGTTGATTTTGGATAACAATCTTAAATGTTTTTTGGGGTAATCTACCCATTTTCTATTTTTTTACGTAAACTGGTGGGGGATCCTGTAGCGAGTCTGATGTGCTAGATTTTAAAGACAAACCTTGCAAAAAAAACGTTGATTTTGGATAACAATCTTAAATGTTTTTTGGGGTAATCTACCCATTTTCTATTTTTTTACGTAAACTGGTGGGGGATCCTGTAGCGAGTCTGATGTGCTAGATTTTAAAGACAAACCTTGCAAAAAAAACGTTGATTTTGGATAACAATCTTAAATGTTTTTTGGGGTAATCTACACATTTTCTATTTTTTTACGTAAACTGGTGGGGGATCCTGTAGCGAGTCTGATGTGCTAGATTTTAAAGACAAACCTTGCAAAAAAAAACGTTGATTTTGGATAACAATCTTAAATGTTTTTTGGGGTAATCTACCCATTTTCTATTTTTTTACGTAAACTGGTGGGGGATCCTGTAGCGAGTCTGATGTGCTAGATTTTAAAGACAAACCTTGCAAAAAAAACGTTGATTTTGGATAACAATCTTAAATGTTTTTTGGGGTAATCTACCCATTTTCTATTTTTTTACGTAAACTGGTGGGGGATCCTGTAGCGAGTCTGATGTGCTAGATTTTAAAGACAAACCTTGCAAAAAAAACGTTGATTTTGGATAACAATCTTAAATGTTTTTTGGGGTAATCTACCCATTTTCTAATTTTTTACGTAAACTGGTAGGGGATCCTGTAGCGAGTCTGATGTGCTAGATTTTAAAGACAAACCTTGCAAAAAAAACGTTGATTTTGGATAACAATCTTAAATGTTTTTTGGGGTAATCTACCCATTTTCTATTTTTTTACGTAAACTGGTGGGGGATCCTGTAGCGAGTCTGATGTGCTAGATTTTAAAGACAAACCTTGCAAAAAAAACGTTGATTTTGGATAACAATCTTAAATGTTTTTTGGGGTAATCTACCCATTTTCTAATTTTTTACGTAAACTGGTGGGGGATCCTGTAGCGAGTCTGATGTGCTAGATTTTAAAGACAAACCTTGCAAAAAAAACGTTGATTTTGGATAACAATCTTAAATGTTTTTTGGGGTAATCTACCCATTTTCTATTTTTTTACGTAAACTGGTGGGGGATCCTGTAGCGAGTCTGATGTGCTAGATTTTAAAGACAAACCTTGCAAAAAAAAACGTTGATTTTGGATAACAATCTTAAATGTTTTTTGGGGTAATCTACCCATTTTCTATTTTTTTACGTAAACTGGTGGGGGATCCTGTAGCGAGTCTGATGTGCTAGATTTTAAAGACAAACCTTGCAAAAAAAACGTTGATTTTGGATAACAATCTTAAATGTTTTTTGGGGTAATCTACCCATTTTCTATTTTTTTACGTAAACTGGTGGGGGATCCTGTAGCGAGTCTGATGTGCTAGATTTTAAAGACAAACCTTGCAAAAAAAACGTTGATTTTGGATAACAATCTTAAATGTTTTTTGGGGTAATCTACACATTTTCTATTTTTTTACGTAAACTGGTGGGGGATCCTGTAGCGAGTCTGATGTGCTAGATTTTAAAGACAAACCTTGCAAAAAAAACGTTGATTTTGGATAACAATCTTAAATGTTTTTTGGGGTAATCTACCCATTTTCTATTTTTTTACGTAAACTGGTGGGGGATCCTGTAGCGAGTCTGATGTGCTAGATTTTAAAGACAAACCTTGCAAAAAAAACGTTGATTTTGGATAACAATCTTAAATGTTTTTTGGGGTAATCTACCAATTTTCTAATTTTTTACGTAAACTGGTGGGGGGAGGGTCCTGTAGCGAGTCTGATGTGCTAGATTTTAAAGACAAACCTTGCAAAAAAAACGTTGATTTTGGATAACAATCTTAAATGTTTTTTGGGGTAATCTACCAATTTTCTAATTTTTTACGTAAACTGGTGGGGGGCCCTATAGATTCCTCCGCATCTCTTTGGTGAGTCTGATGTGTTAGATTTTAAAGATAACTTGTTAATAATAAAGAAAAGGTAGATTTTAGCTAAGAGTCTTCAAAAATTCTTCTGTTTTTGCCTTCGCGCTCCCGTAGTGCGTCCGATCTGTTAAATTTTAAGGAAAAATTTGTCTAAAATAAAAGAAACTGTACATTTAGACTAACAGTCTTTGACTATTTTTTGGGTATTTTCTATTTTTTTACGTAAACTGGTGGGGGATCCTGTAGCGAGTCTGATGTGCTAGATTTTAAAGACAAACCTTGCAAAAAAAACGTTGATTTTGGATAACAATCTTAAATGTTTTTTGGGGTAATCTACCCATTTTCTATTTTTTTACGTAAACTGGTGGGGGATCCTGTAGCGAGTCTGATGTGCTAGATTTTAAAGACAAACCTTGCAAAAAAAACGTTGATTTTGGATAACAATCTTAAATGTTTTTTGGGGTAATCTACCCATTTTCTAATTTTTTACGTAAACTGGTGGGGGATCCTGTAGCGAGTCTGATGTGCTAGATTTTAAAGACAAACCTTGCAAAAAAAACGTTGATTTTGGATAACAATCTTAAATGTTTTTTGGGGTAATCTACCCATTTTCTAATTTTTTACGTAAACTGGTGGGGGATCCTGTAGCGAGTCTGATGTGCTAGATTTTAAAGACAAACCTTGCAAAAAAAACGTTGATTTTGGATAACAATCTTAAATGTTTTTTGGGGTAATCTACCCATTTTCTATTTTTTTACGTAAACTGGTGGGGGATCCTGTAGCGAGTCTGATGTGCTAGATTTTAAAGACAAACCTTGCAAAAAAAACGTTGATTTTGGATAACAATCTTAAATGTTTTTTGGGGTAATCTACCCATTTTCTATTTTTTTACGTAAACTGGTGGGGGATCCTGTAGCGAGTCTGATGTGCTAGATTTTAAAGACAAACCTTGCAAAAAAAACGTTGATTTTGGATAACAATCTTAAATGTTTTTTGGGGTAATCTACCCATTTTCTATTTTTTTACGTAAACTGGTGGGGGATCCTGTAGCGAGTCTGATGTGCTAGATTTTAAAGACAAACCTTGCAAAAAAAACGTTGATTTTGGATAACAATCTTAAATGTTTTTTGGGGTAATCTACCAATTTTCTAATTTTTTACGTAAACTGGTGGGGGGAGGGTCCTGTAGCGAGTCTGATGTGCTAGATTTTAAAGACAAACCTTGCAAAAAAAAACGTTGATTTTGGATAACAATCTTAAATGTTTTTTGGGGTAATCTACCAATTTTCTAATTTTTTACGTAAACTGGTGGGGGGCCCTATAGATTCCTCCGCATCTCTTTGGTGAGTCTGATGTGTTAGATTTTAAAGATAACTTGTTAATAATAAAGAAAAGGTAGATTTTAGCTAAGAGTCTTCAAAAATTCTTCTGTTTTTGCCTTCGCGCTCCCGTAGTGCGTCCGATCTGTTAAATTTTAAGGAAAAATTTGTCTAAAATAAAAGAAACTGTACATTTAGACTAACAGTCTTTGACTATTTTTTGGGTATTTTCTATTTTTTTACGTAAACTGGTGGGGGATCCTGTAGCGAGTCTGATGTGCTAGATTTTAAAGACAAACCTTGCAAAAAAAACGTTGATTTTGGATAACAATCTTAAATGTTTTTTGGGGTAATCTACCAATTTTCTAATTTTTTACGTAAACTGGTGGGGGGAGGGTCCTGTAGCGAGTCTGATGTGCTAGATTTTAAAGACAAACCTTGCAAAAAAAAACGTTGATTTTGGATAACAATCTTAAATGTTTTTTGGGGTAATCTACCAATTTTCTAATTTTTTACGTAAACTGGTGGGGGGCCCTATAGATTCCTCCGCATCTCTTTGGTGAGTCTGATGTGTTAGATTTTAAAGATAATTTGTTAATAATAAAGAAAAGGTAGATTTTAGCTAAGAGTCTTCAAAAATTCTTCTGTTTTTGCCTTCGCGCTCCCGTAGTGCGTCCGATCTGTTAAATTTTAAGGAAAAATTTGTCTAAAATAAAAGAAACTGTACATTTAGACTAACAGTCTTTGACTATTTTTTGGGTATTTTCTATTTTTTTACGTAAACTGGTGGGGGATCCTGTAGCGAGTCTGATGTGCTAGATTTTAAAGATAAACCTTGCAAAAAAAACGTTGATTTTGGATAACAATCTTAAATGTTTTTTGGGGTAATCTACCCATTTTCTATTTTTTTACGTAAACTGGTGGGGGATCCTGTAGCGAGTCTGATGTGCTAGATTTTAAAGACAAACCTTGCAAAAAAAACGTTGATTTTGGATAACAATCTTAAATGTTTTTTGGGTAATCTACCCATTTTCTAATTTTTTACGTAAACTGGTGGGGGATCCTGTAGCGAGTCTGATGTGCTAGATTTTAAAGACAAACCTTGCAAAAAAAACGTTGATTTTGGATAACAATCTTAAATGTTTTTTGGGGTAATCTACCCATTTTCTATTTTTTTACGTAAACTGGTGGGGGATCCTGTAGCGAGTCTGATGTGCTAGATTTTAAAGATAAACCTTGCAAAAAAAACGTTGATTTTGGATAACAATCTTAAATGTTTTTTGGGGTAATCTACCCATTTTCTATTTTTTTACGTAAACTGGTGGGGGATCCTGTAGCGAGTCTGATGTGCTAGATTTTAAAGATAAACCTTGCAAAAAAAAACGTTGATTTTGGATAACAATCTTAAATGTTTTTTGGGGTAATCTACCCATTTTCTAATTTTTTACGTAAACTGGTGGGGGATCCTGTAGCGAGTCTGATGTGCTAGATTTTAAAGACAAACCTTGCAAAAAAAACGTTGATTTTGGATAACAATCTTAAATGTTTTTTGGGGTAATCTACCCATTTTCTAATTTTTTACGTAAACTGGTGGGGGATCCTGTAGCGAGTCTGATGTGCTAGATTTTAAAGATAAACCTTGCAAAAAAAACGTTGATTTTGGATAACAATCTTAA
This sequence comes from Ctenicera cuprea, assembly GCA_958336395.1. Taxonomy (NCBI): domain Eukaryota; kingdom Metazoa; phylum Arthropoda; class Insecta; order Coleoptera; family Elateridae; genus Ctenicera; species Ctenicera cuprea. The sequence goes on from CATVIB010000003.1 coordinate 225,258, forward strand.
ATGTTTTTTGGGGTAATCTACCCATTTTCTAATTTTTTACGTAAACTGGTGGAAGATCCTGTAGCGAGTCTGATGTGCTAGATTTTAAAGATAAACCTTGCAAAAAAAACGTTGATTTTGGATAACAATCTTAAATGTTTTTTGGGGTAATCTACCCATTTTCTATTTTTTTACGTAAACTGGTGGGGGATCCTGTAGCGAGTCTGATGTGCTAGATTTTAAAGACAAACCTTGCAAAAAAAACGTTGATTTTGGATAACAATCTTAAATGTTTTTTGGGGTAATCTACCCATTTTCTAATTTTTTACGTAAACTGGTGGAAGATCCTGTAGCGAGTCTGATGTGCTAGATTTTAAAGATAAACCTTGCAAAAAAAACGTTGATTTTGGATAACAATCTTAAATGTTTTTTGGGGTAATCTACCCATTTTCTATTTTTTTACGTAAACTGGTGGGGGATCCTGTAGCGAGTCTGATGTGCTAGATTTTAAAGATAAACCTTGCAAAAAAAACGTTGATTTTGGATAACAATCTTAAATGTTTTTTGGGGTAATCTACCCATTTTCTAATTTTTTACGTAAACTGGTGGAAGATCCTGTAGCGAGTCTGATGTGCTAGATTTTAAAGATAAACCTTGCAAAAAAAACGTTGATTTTGGATAACAATCTTAAATGTTTTTTGGGGTAATCTACCCATTTTCTATTTTTTTACGTAAACTGGTGGGGGATCCTGTAGCGAGTCTAATGTGCTAGATTTTAAAGACAAACCTTGCAAAAAAAACGTTGATTTTGGATAACAATCTTAAATGTTTTTTGGGGTAATCTACCCATTTTCTAATTTTTTACGTAAACTGGTGGAAGATCCTGTAGCGAGTCTGATGTGCTAGATTTTAAAGATAAACCTTGCAAAAAAAACGTTGATTTTGGATAACAATCTTAAATGTTTTTTGGGGTAATCTACCCATTTTCTATTTTTTTACGTAAACTGGTGGGGGATCCTGTAGCGAGTCTGATGTGCTAGATTTTAAAGATAAACCTTGCAAAAAAAACGTTGATTTTGGATAACAATCTTAAATGTTTTTTGGGGTAATCTACCCATTTTCTATTTTTTTACGTAAACTGGTGGGGGATCCTGTAGCGAGTCTGATGTGCTAGATTTTAAAGATAAACCTTGCAAAAAAAAACGTTGATTTTGGATAACAATCTTAAATGTTTTTTGGGGTAATCTACCCATTTTCTAATTTTTTACGTAAACTGGTGGGGGATCCTGTAGCGAGTCTGATGTGCTAGATTTTAAAGACAAACCTTGCAAAAAAAACGTTGATTTTGGATAACAATCTTAAATGTTTTTTGGGGTAATCTACCCATTTTCTAATTTTTTACGTAAACTGGTGGGGGATCCTGTAGCGAGTCTGATGTGCTAGATTTTAAAGACAAACCTTGCAAAAAAAACGTTGATTTTGGATAACAATCTTAAATGTTTTTTGGGGTAATCTACCCATTTTCTATTTTTTTACGTAAACTGGTGGGGGATCCTGTAGCGAGTCTGATGTGCTAGATTTTAAAGACAAACCTTGCAAAAAAAACGTTGATTTTGGATAACAATCTTAAATGTTTTTTGGGGTAATCTACCCATTTTCTAATTTTTTACGTAAACTGGTGGAAGATCCTGTAGCGAGTCTGATGTGCTAGATTTTAAAGATAAACCTTGCAAAAAAAACGTTGATTTTGGATAACAATCTTAAATGTTTTTTGGGGTAATCTACCCATTTTCTATTTTTTTACGTAAACTGGTGGGGGATCCTGTAGCGAGTCTGATGTGCTAGATTTTAAAGACAAACCTTGCAAAAAAAACGTTGATTTTGGATAACAATCTTAAATGTTTTTTGGGGTAATCTACCCATTTTCTAATTTTTTACGTAAACTGGTGGAAGATCCTGTAGCGAGTCTGATGTGCTAGATTTTAAAGATAAACCTTGCAAAAAAAACGTTGATTTTGGATAACAATCTTAAATGTTTTTTGGGGTAATCTACCCATTTTCTATTTTTTTACGTAAACTGGTGGGGGATCCTGTAGCGAGTCTGATGTGCTAGATTTTAAAGATAAACCTTGCAAAAAAAACGTTGATTTTGGATAACAATCTTAAATGTTTTTTGGGGTAATCTACCCATTTTCTAATTTTTTACGTAAACTGGTGGAAGATCCTGTAGCGAGTCTGATGTGCTAGATTTTAAAGATAAACCTTGCAAAAAAAACGTTGATTTTGGATAACAATCTTAAATGTTTTTTGGGGTAATCTACCCATTTTCTATTTTTTTACGTAAACTGGTGGGGGATCCTGTAGCGAGTCTAATGTGCTAGATTTTAAAGACAAACCTTGCAAAAAAAACGTTGATTTTGGATAACAATCTTAAATGTTTTTTGGGGTAATCTACCCATTTTCTAATTTTTTACGTAAACTGGTGGAAGATCCTGTAGCGAGTCTGATGTGCTAGATTTTAAAGATAAACCTTGCAAAAAAAACGTTGATTTTGGATAACAATCTTAAATGTTTTTTGGGGTAATCTACCCATTTTCTATTTTTTTACGTAAACTGGTGGGGGATCCTGTAGCGAGTCTGATGTGCTAGATTTTAAAGATAAACCTTGCAAAAAAAACGTTGATTTTGGATAACAATCTTAAATGTTTTTTGGGGTAATCTACCCATTTTCTATTTTTTTACGTAAACTGGTGGGGGATCCTGTAGCGAGTCTGATGTGCTAGATTTTAAAGATAAACCTTGCAAAAAAAAACGTTGATTTTGGATAACAATCTTAAATGTTTTTTGGGGTAATCTACCCATTTTCTAATTTTTTACGTAAACTGGTGGGGGATCCTGTAGCGAGTCTGATGTGCTAGATTTTAAAGACAAACCTTGCAAAAAAAACGTTGATTTTGGATAACAATCTTAAATGTTTTTTGGGGTAATCTACCCATTTTCTAATTTTTTACGTAAACTGGTGGGGGATCCTGTAGCGAGTCTGATGTGCTAGATTTTAAAGACAAACCTTGCAAAAAAAACGTTGATTTTGGATAACAATCTTAAATGTTTTTTGGGGTAATCTACCAATTTTCTAATTTTTTACGTAAACTGGTGGGGGGCCCTATAGATTCCTCCGCATCTCTTTGGTGAGTCTGATGTGTTAGATTTTAAAGATAACATGTTAATAATAAAGAAAAGGTAGATTTTAGCTAAGAGTCTTCAAAAATTCTTCTGTTTTTGCCTTCGCGCTCCCGTAGTGCGTCCGATCTGTTAAATTTTAAGGAAAAATTTGTCTAAAATAAAAGAAACTGTACATTTAGACTAACAGTCTTTGACTATTTTTTGGGTATTTTCTATTTTTTTACGTAAACTGGTGGGGGATCCTGTAGCGAGTCTGATGTGCTAGATTTTAAAGACAAACCTTGCAAAAAAAACGTTGATTTTGGATAACAATCTTAAATGTTTTTTGGGGTAATCTACCAATTTTCTAATTTTTTACGTAAACTGGTGGGGGGAGGGTCCTGTAGCGAGTCTGATGTGCTAGATTTTAAAGACAAACCTTGCAAAAAAAAACGTTGATTTTGGATAACAATCTTAAATGTTTTTTGGGGTAATCTACCAATTTTCTAATTTTTTACGTAAACTGGTGGGGGGCCCTATAGATTCCTCCGCATCTCTTTGGTGAGTCTGATGTGTTAGATTTTAAAGATAATTTGTTAATAATAAAGAAAAGGTAGATTTTAGCTAAGAGTCTTCAAAAATTCTTCTGTTTTTGCCTTCGCGCTCCCGTAGTGCGTCCGATCTGTTAAATTTTAAGGAAAAATTTGTCTAAAATAAAAGAAACTGTACATTTAGACTAACAGTCTTTGACTATTTTTTGGGTATTTTCTATTTTTTTACGTAAACTGGTGGGGGATCCTGTAGCGAGTCTGATGTGCTAGATTTTAAAGATAAACCTTGCAAAAAAAACGTTGATTTTGGATAACAATCTTAAATGTTTTTTGGGGTAATCTACCCATTTTCTATTTTTTTACGTAAACTGGTGGGGGATCCTGTAGCGAGTCTGATGTGCTAGATTTTAAAGACAAACCTTGCAAAAAAAACGTTGATTTTGGATAACAATCTTAAATGTTTTTTGGGTAATCTACCCATTTTCTAATTTTTTACGTAAACTGGTGGGGGATCCTGTAGCGAGTCTGATGTGCTAGATTTTAAAGACAAACCTTGCAAAAAAAACGTTGATTTTGGATAACAATCTTAAATGTTTTTTGGGGTAATCTACCCATTTTCTATTTTTTTACGTAAACTGGTGGGGGATCCTGTAGCGAGTCTGATGTGCTAGATTTTAAAGATAAACCTTGCAAAAAAAACGTTGATTTTGGATAACAATCTTAAATGTTTTTTGGGGTAATCTACCCATTTTCTATTTTTTTACGTAAACTGGTGGGGGATCCTGTAGCGAGTCTGATGTGCTAGATTTTAAAGATAAACCTTGCAAAAAAAAACGTTGATTTTGGATAACAATCTTAAATGTTTTTTGGGGTAATCTACCCATTTTCTAATTTTTTACGTAAACTGGTGGGGGATCCTGTAGCGAGTCTGATGTGCTAGATTTTAAAGACAAACCTTGCAAAAAAAACGTTGATTTTGGATAACAATCTTAAATGTTTTTTGGGGTAATCTACCCATTTTCTAATTTTTTACGTAAACTGGTGGGGGATCCTGTAGCGAGTCTGATGTGCTAGATTTTAAAGATAAACCTTGCAAAAAAAACGTTGATTTTGGATAACAATCTTAAATGTTTTTTGGGGTAATCTACCCATTTTCTAATTTTTTACGTAAACTGTTGGAAGATCCTGTAGCGAGTCTGATGTGCTAGATTTTAAAGATAAACCTTGCAAAAAAAACGTTGATTTTGGATAACAATCTTAAATGTTTTTTGGGGTAATCTACCCATTTTCTATTTTTTTACGTAAACTGGTGGGGGATCCTGTAGCGAGTCTGATGTGCTAGATTTTAAAGACAAACCTTGCAAAAAAAACGTTGATTTTGGATAACAATCTTAAATGTTTTTTGGGGTAATCTACCCATTTTCTAATTTTTTACGTAAACTGGTGGAAGATCCTGTAGCGAGTCTGATGTGCTAGATTTTAAAGATAAACCTTGCAAAAAAAACGTTGATTTTGGATAACAATCTTAAATGTTTTTTGGGGTAATCTACCCATTTTCTATTTTTTTACGTAAACTGGTGGGGGATCCTGTAGCGAGTCTGATGTGCTAGATTTTAAAGATAAACCTTGCAAAAAAAACGTTGATTTTGGATAACAATCTTAAATGTTTTTTGGGGTAATCTACCCATTTTCTAATTTTTTACGTAAACTGGTGGAAGATCCTGTAGCGAGTCTGATGTGCTAGATTTTAAAGATAAACCTTGCAAAAAAAACGTTGATTTTGGATAACAATCTTAAATGTTTTTTGGGGTAATCTACCCATTTTCTATTTTTTTACGTAAACTGGTGGGGGATCCTGTAGCGAGTCTAATGTGCTAGATTTTAAAGACAAACCTTGCAAAAAAAACGTTGATTTTGGATAACAATCTTAAATGTTTTTTGGGGTAATCTACCCATTTTCTAATTTTTTACGTAAACTGGTGGAAGATCCTGTAGCGAGTCTGATGTGCTAGATTTTAAAGATAAACCTTGCAAAAAAAACGTTGATTTTGGATAACAATCTTAAATGTTTTTTGGGGTAATCTACCCATTTTCTATTTTTTTACGTAAACTGGTGGGGGATCCTGTAGCGAGTCTGATGTGCTAGATTTTAAAGATAAACCTTGCAAAAAAAACGTTGATTTTGGATAACAATCTTAAATGTTTTTTGGGGTAATCTACCCATTTTCTATTTTTTTACGTAAACTGGTGGGGGATCCTGTAGCGAGTCTGATGTGCTAGATTTTAAAGATAAACCTTGCAAAAAAAAACGTTGATTTTGGATAACAATCTTAAATGTTTTTTGGGGTAATCTACCCATTTTCTAATTTTTTACGTAAACTGGTGGGGGATCCTGTAGCGAGTCTGATGTGCTAGATTTTAAAGACAAACCTTGCAAAAAAAACGTTGATTTTGGATAACAATCTTAAATGTTTTTTGGGGTAATCTACCCATTTTCTAATTTTTTACGTAAACTGGTGGGGGATCCTGTAGCGAGTCTGATGTGCTAGATTTTAAAGACAAACCTTGCAAAAAAAAACGTTGATTTTGGATAACAATCTTAAATGTTTTTTGGGGTAATCTACCCATTTTCTATTTTTTTACGTAAACTGGTGGGGGATCCTGTAGCGAGTCTGATGTGCTAGATTTTAAAGATAAACCTTGCAAAAAAAAACGTTGATTTTGGATAACAATCTTAAATGTTTTTTGGGGTAATCTACCCATTTTCTAATTTTTTACGTAAACTGGTGGGGGATCCTGTAGCGAGTCTGATGTGCTAGATTTTAAAGACAAACCTTGCAAAAAAAACGTTGATTTTGGATAACAATCTTAAATGTTTTTTGGGGTAATCTACCCATTTTCTAATTTTTTACGTAAACTGGTGGGGGATCCTGTAGCGAGTCTGATGTGCTAGATTTTAAAGATAAACCTTGCAAAAAAAACGTTGATTTTGGATAACAATCTTAAATGTTTTTTGGGGTAATCTACCCATTTTCTATTTTTTTACGTAAACTGGTGGGGGATCCTGTAGCGAGTCTGATGTGCTAGATTTTAAAGACAAACCTTGCAAAAAAACGTTGATTTTGGATAACAATCTTAAATGTTTTTTGGGGTAATCTACCAATTTTCTAATTTTTTACGTAAACTGGTGGAAGATCCTGTAGCGAGTCTGATGTGCTAGATTTTAAAGATAAACCTTGCAAAAAAAACGTTGATTTTGGATAACAATCTTAAATGTTTTTTGGGGTAATCTACCCATTTTCTAATTTTTTACGTAAACTGGTGGAAGATCCTGTAGCGAGTCTGATGTGCTAGATTTTAAAGATAAACCTTGCAAAAAAAACGTTGATTTTGGATAACAATCTTAAATGTTTTTTGGGGTAATCTACCCATTTTCTATTTTTTTACGTAAACTGGTGGGGGATCCTGTAGCGAGTCTGATGTGCTAGATTTTAAAGACAAACCTTGCAAAAAAAACGTTGATTTTGGATAACAATCTTAAATGTTTTTTGGGGTAATCTACCAATTTTCTAATTTTTTACGTAAACTGGTGGGGGGAGGGTCCTGTAGCGAGTCTGATGTGCTAGATTTTAAAGACAAACCTTGCAAAAAAAAACGTTGATTTTGGATAACAATCTTAAATGTTTTTTGGGGTAATCTACCAATTTTCTAATTTTTTACGTAAACTGGTGGGGGGCCCTATAGATTCCTCCGCATCTCTTTGGTGAGTCTGATGTGTTAGATTTTAAAGATAACTTGTTAATAATAAAGAAAAGGTAGATTTTAGCTAAGAGTCTTCAAAAATTCTTCTGTTTTTGCCTTCGCGCTCCCGTAGTGCGTCCGATCTGTTAAATTTTAAGGAAAAATTTGTCTAAAATAAAAGAAACTGTACATTTAGACTAACAGTCTTTGACTATTTTTTGGGTATTTTCTATTTTTTTACGTAAACTGGTGGGGGATCCTGTAGCGAGTCTGATGTGCTAGATTTTAAAGACAAACCTTGCAAAAAAAAACGTTGATTTTGGATAACAATCTTAAATGTTTTTTGGGGTAATCTACCAATTTTCTAATTTTTTACGTAAACTGGTGGGGGGAGGGTCCTGTAGCGAGTCTGATGTGCTAGATTTTAAAGACAAACCTTGCAAAAAAAAACGTTGATTTTGGATAACAATCTTAAATGTTTTTTGGGGTAATCTACCAATTTTCTAATTTTTTACGTAAACTGGTGGGGGGCCCTATAGATTCCTCCGCATCTCTTTGGTGAGTCTGATGTGTTAGATTTTAAAGATAATTTGTTAATAATAAAGAAAAGGTAGATTTTAGCTAAGAGTCTTCAAAAATTCTTCTGTTTTTGCCTTCGCGCTCCCGTAGTGCGTCCGATCTGTTAAATTTTAAGGAAAAATTTGTCTAAAATAAAAGAAACTGTACATTTAGACTAACAGTCTTTGACTATTTTTTGGGTATTTTCTATTTTTTTACGTAAACTGGTGGGGGATCCTGTAGCGAGTCTGATGTGCTAGATTTTAAAGATAAACCTTGCAAAAAAAACGTTGATTTTGGATAACAATCTTAAATGTTTTTTGGGGTAATCTACCCATTTTCTAATTTTTTACGTAAACTGGTGGGGGATCCTGTAGCGAGTCTGATGTGCTAGATTTTAAAGACAAACCTTGCAAAAAAAACGTTGATTTTGGATAACAATCTTAAATGTTTTTTGGGGTAATCTACCCATTTTCTATTTTTTTACGTAAACTGGTGGGGGATCCTGTAGCGAGTCTGATGTGCTAGATTTTAAAGACAAACCTTGCAAAAAAAACGTTGATTTTGGATAACAATCTTAAATGTTTTTTGGGTAATCTACCCATTTTCTAATTTTTTACGTAAACTGGTGGGGGATCCTGTAGCGAGTCTGATGTGCTAGATTTTAAAGACAAACCTTGCAAAAAAAACGTTGATTTTGGATAACAATCTTAAATGTTTTTTGGGGTAATCTACCCATTTTCTATTTTTTTACGTAAACTGGTGGGGGATCCTGTAGCGAGTCTGATGTGCTAGATTTTAAAGATAAACCTTGCAAAAAAAACGTTGATTTTGGATAACAATCTTAAATGTTTTTTGGGGTAATCTACCCATTTTCTATTTTTTTACGTAAACTGGTGGGGGATCCTGTAGCGAGTCTGATGTGCTAGATTTTAAAGATAAACCTTGCAAAAAAAAACGTTGATTTTGGATAACAATCTTAAATGTTTTTTGGGGTAATCTACCCATTTTCTAATTTTTTACGTAAACTGGTGGGGGATCCTGTAGCGAGTCTGATGTGCTAGATTTTAAAGACAAACCTTGCAAAAAAAACGTTGATTTTGGATAACAATCTTAAATGTTTTTTGGGGTAATCTACCCATTTTCTAATTTTTTACGTAAACTGGTGGGGGATCCTGTAGCGAGTCTGATGTGCTAGATTTTAAAGATAAACCTTGCAAAAAAAACGTTGATTTTGGATAACAATCTTAAATGTTTTTTGGGGTAATCTACCCATTTTCTAATTTTTTTACGTAAACTGGTGGAAGATCCTGTAGCGAGTCTGATGTGCTAGATTTTAAAGATAAACCTTGCAAAAAAAACGTTGATTTTGGATAACAATCTTAAATGTTTTTTGGGGTAATCTACCCATTTTCTATTTTTTTACGTAAACTGGTGGGGGATCCTGTAGCGAGTCTGATGTGCTAGATTTTAAAGATAAACCTTGCAAAAAAAACGTTGATTTTGGATAACAATCTTAAATGTTTTTTGGGGTAATCTACCCATTTTCTATTTTTTACGTAAACTGGTGGGGGATCCTGTAGCGAGTCTGATGTGCTAGATTTTAAAGACAAACCTTGCAAAAAAAACGTTGATTTTGGATAACAATCTTAAATGTTTTTTGGGTAATCTACCCATTTTCTAATTTTTTACGTAAACTGGTGGGGGATCCTGTAGCGAGTCTGATGTGCTAGATTTTAAAGACAAACCTTGCAAAAAAAACGTTGATTTTGGATAACAATCTTAAATGTTTTTTGGGGTAATCTACCCATTTTCTAATTTTTTACGTAAACTGGTGGGGGATCCTGTAGCGAGTCTGATGTGCTAGATTTTAAAGACAAACCTTGCAAAAAAAAACGTTGATTTTGGATAACAATCTTAAATGTTTTTTGGGGTAATCTACCCATTTTCTATTTTTTTACGTAAACTGGTGGGGGATCCTGTAGCGAGTCTGATGTGCTAGATTTTAAAGATAAACCTTGCAAAAAAAACGTTGATTTTGGATAACAATCTTAAATGTTTTTTGGGGTAATCTACCCATTTTCTATTTTTTTACGTAAACTGGTGGGGGATCCTGTAGCGAGTCTGATGTGCTAGATTTTAAAGACAAACCTTGCAAAAAAAACGTTGATTTTGGATAACAATCTTAAATGTTTTTTGGGTAATCTACCCATTTTCTAATTTTTTACGTAAACTGGTGGGGGATCCTGTAGCGAGTCTGATGTGCTAGATTTTAAAGACAAACCTTGCAAAAAAAACGTTGATTTTGGATAACAATCTTAAATGTTTTTTGGGGTAATCTACCCATTTTCTATTTTTTTACGTAAACTGGTGGGGGATCCTGTAGCGAGTCTGATGTGCTAGATTTTAAAGATAAACCTTGCAAAAAAAACGTTGATTTTGGATAACAATCTTAAATGTTTTTTGGGGTAATCTACCCATTTTCTATTTTTTTACGTAAACTGGTGGGGGATCCTGTAGCGAGTCTGATGTGCTAGATTTTAAAGATAAACCTTGCAAAAAAAAACGTTGATTTTGGATAACAATCTTAAATGTTTTTTGGGGTAATCTACCCATTTTCTAATTTTTTACGTAAACTGGTGGGGGATCCTGTAGCGAGTCTGATGTGCTAGATTTTAAAGACAAACCTTGCAAAAAAAACGTTGATTTTGGATAACAATCTTAAATGTTTTTTGGGGTAATCTACCCATTTTCTAATTTTTTACGTAAACTGGTGGGGGATCCTGTAGCGAGTCTGATGTGCTAGATTTTAAAGATAAACCTTGCAAAAAAAACGTTGATTTTGGATAACAATCTTAAATGTTTTTTGGGGTAATCTACCCATTTTCTAATTTTTTACGTAAACTGGTGGAAGATCCTGTAGCGAGTCTGATGTGCTAGATTTTAAAGATAAACCTTGCAAAAAAAACGTTGATTTTGGATAACAATCTTAAATGTTTTTTGGGGTAATCTACCCATTTTCTATTTTTTTACGTAAACTGGTGGGGGATCCTGTAGCGAGTCTGATGTGCTAGATTTTAAAGATAAACCTTGCAAAAAAAAACGTTGATTTTGGATAACAATCTTAAATGTTTTTTGGGGTAATCTACCCATTTTCTAATTTTTTACGTAAACTGGTGGAAGATCCTGTAGCGAGTCTGATGTGCTAGATTTTAAAGATAAACCTTGCAAAAAAAACGTTGATTTTGGATAACAATCTTAAATGTTTTTTGGGGTAATCTACCCATTTTCTATTTTTTTACGTAAACTGGTGGGGGATCCTGTAGCGAGTCTAATGTGCTAGATTTTAAAGACAAACCTTGCAAAAAAAACGTTGATTTTGGATAACAATCTTAAATGTTTTTTGGGGTAATCTACCCATTTTCTAATTTTTTACGTAAACTGGTGGAAGATCCTGTAGCGAGTCTGATGTGCTAGATTTTAAAGATAAACCTTGCAAAAAAAACGTTGATTTTGGATAACAATCTTAAATGTTTTTTGGGGTAATCTACCCATTTTCTATTTTTTTACGTAAACTGGTGGGGGATCCTGTAGCGAGTCTGATGTGCTAGATTTTAAAGATAAACCTTGCAAAAAAAACGTTGATTTTGGATAACAATCTTAAATGTTTTTTGGGGTAATCTACCCATTTTCTATTTTTTTACGTAAACTGGTGGGGGATCCTGTAGCGAGTCTGATGTGCTAGATTTTAAAGATAAACCTTGCAAAAAAAAACGTTGATTTTGGATAACAATCTTAAATGTTTTTTGGGGTAATCTACCCATTTTCTAATTTTTTACGTAAACTGGTGGGGGATCCTGTAGCGAGTCTGATGTGCTAGATTTTAAAGACAAACCTTGCAAAAAAAACGTTGATTTTGGATAACAATCTTAAATGTTTTTTGGGGTAATCTACCCATTTTCTAATTTTTTACGTAAACTGGTGGGGGATCCTGTAGCGAGTCTGATGTGCTAGATTTTAAAGACAAACCTTGCAAAAAAAAACGTTGATTTTGGATAACAATCTTAAATGTTTTTTGGGGTAATCTACCCATTTTCTAATTTTTTACGTAAACTGGTGGGGGATCCTGTAGCGAGTCTGATGTGCTAGATTTTAAAGATAAACCTTGCAAAAAAAAACGTTGATTTTGGATAACAATCTTAAATGTTTTTTGGGGTAATCTACCCATTTTCTATTTTTTTACGTAAACTGGTGGGGGATCCTGTAGCGAGTCTGATGTGCTAGATTTTAAAGATAAACCTTGCAAAAAAAAACGTTGATTTTGGATAACAATCTTAAATGTTTTTTGGGGTAATCTACCCATTTTCTAATTTTTTACGTAAACTGGTGGGGGATCCTGTAGCGAGTCTGATGTGCTAGATTTTAAAGACAAACCTTGCAAAAAAAACGTTGATTTTGGATAACAATCTTAAATGTTTTTTGGGGTAATCTACCCATTTTCTAATTTTTTACGTAAACTGGTGGGGGATCCTGTAGCGAGTCTGATGTGCTAGATTTTAAAGACAAACCTTGCAAAAAAAACGTTGATTTTGGATAACAATCTTAAATGTTTTTTGGGGTAATCTACCCATTTTCTAATTTTTTACGTAAACTGGTGGGGGATCCTGTAGCGAGTCTGATGTGCTAGATTTTAAAGACAAACCTTGCAAAAAAAACGTTGATTTTGGATAACAATCTTAAATGTTTTTTGGGGTAATCTACCCATTTTCTATTTTTTTACGTAAACTGGTGGGGGATCCTGTAGCGAGTCTGATGTGCTAGATTTTAAAGACAAACCTTGCAAAAAAAACGTTGATTTTGGATAACAATCTTAAATGTTTTTTGGGGTAATCTACCCATTTTCTATTTTTTTACGTAAACTGGTGGGGGATCCTGTAGCGAGTCTGATGTGCTAGATTTTAAAGACAAACCTTGCAAAAAAAACGTTGATTTTGGATAACAATCTTAAATGTTTTTTGGGGTAATCTACCCATTTTCTATTTTTTTACGTAAACTGGTGGGGGATCCTGTAGCGAGTCTGATGTGCTAGATTTTAAAGACAAACCTTGCAAAAAAAACGTTGATTTTGGATAACAATCTTAAATGTTTTTTGGGGTAATCTACCAATTTTCTAATTTTTTACGTAAACTGGTGGGGGGAGGGTCCTGTAGCGAGTCTGATGTGCTAGATTTTAAAGACAAACCTTGCAAAAAAAAACGTTGATTTTGGATAACAATCTTAAATGTTTTTTGGGGTAATCTACCAATTTTCTAATTTTTTACGTAAACTGGTGGGGGGCCCTATAGATTCCTCCGCATCTCTTTGGTGAGTCTGATGTGTTAGATTTTAAAGACAAACCTTGCAAAAAAAAACGTTGATTTTGGATAACAATCTTAAATGTTTTTTGGGGTAATCTACCCATTTTCTAATTTTTTACGTAAACTGGTGGGGGATCCTGTAGCGAGTCTGATGTGCTAGATTTTAAAGACAAACCTTGCAAAAAAAAACGTTGATTTTGGATAACAATCTTAAATGTTTTTTGGGGTAATCTACCCATTTTCTAATTTTTTACGTAAACTGGTGGGGGATCCTGTAGCGAGTCTGATGTGCTAGATTTTAAAGACAAACCTTGCAAAAAAAACGTTGATTTTGGATAACAATCTTAAATGTTTTTTGGGGTAATCTACCCATTTTCTAATTTTTTACGTAAACTGGTGGGGGATCCTGTAGCGAGTCTGATGTGCTAGATTTTAAAGACAAACCTTGCAAAAAAAACGTTGATTTTGGATAACAATCTTAAATGTTTTTTGGGGTAATCTACCCATTTTCTATTTTTTTACGTAAACTGGTGGGGGATCCTGTAGCGAGTCTGATGTGCTAGATTTTAAAGATAAACCTTGCAAAAAAAAACGTTGATTTTGGATAACAATCTTAAATGTTTTTTGGGGTAATCTACCCATTTTCTAATTTTTTACGTAAACTGGTGGGGGATCCTGTAGCGAGTCTGATGTGCTAGATTTTAAAGACAAACCTTGCAAAAAAAACGTTGATTTTGGATAACAATCTTAAATGTTTTTTGGGGTAATCTACCCATTTTCTAATTTTTTACGTAAACTGGTGGGGGATCCTGTAGCGAGTCTGATGTGCTAGATTTTAAAGACAAACCTTGCAAAAAAAACGTTGATTTTGGATAACAATCTTAAATGTTTTTTGGGGTAATCTACCCATTTTCTAATTTTTTACGTAAACTGGTGGGGGATCCTGTAGCGAGTCTGATGTGCTAGATTTTAAAGACAAACCTTGCAAAAAAAACGTTGATTTTGGATAACAATCTTAAATGTTTTTTGGGGTAATCTACCCATTTTCTATTTTTTTACGTAAACTGGTGGGGGATCCTGTAGCGAGTCTGATGTGCTAGATTTTAAAGACAAACCTTGCAAAAAAAACGTTGATTTTGGATAACAATCTTAAATGTTTTTTGGGGTAATCTACCCATTTTCTATTTTTTTACGTAAACTGGTGGGGGATCCTGTAGCGAGTCTGATGTGCTAGATTTTAAAGACAAACCTTGCAAAAAAAACGTTGATTTTGGATAACAATCTTAAATGTTTTTTGGGGTAATCTACCCATTTTCTATTTTTTTACGTAAACTGGTGGGGGATCCTGTAGCGAGTCTGATGTGCTAGATTTTAAAGACAAACCTTGCAAAAAAAACGTTGATTTTGGATAACAATCTTAAATGTTTTTTGGGGTAATCTACCAATTTTCTAATTTTTTACGTAAACTGGTGGGGGGAGGGTCCTGTAGCGAGTCTGATGTGCTAGATTTTAAAGACAAACCTTGCAAAAAAAAACGTTGATTTTGGATAACAATCTTAAATGTTTTTTGGGGTAATCTACCAATTTTCTAATTTTTTACGTAAACTGGTGGGGGGCCCTATAGATTCCTCCGCATCTCTTTGGTGAGTCTGATGTGTTAGATTTTAAAGATAACTTGTTAATAATAAAGAAAAGGTAGATTTTAGCTAAGAGTCTTCAAAAATTCTTCTGTTTTTGCCTTCGCGCTCCCGTAGTGCGTCCGATCTGTTAAATTTTAAGGAAAAATTTGTCTAAAATAAAAGAAACTGTACATTTAGACTAACAGTCTTTGACTATTTTTTGGGTATTTTCTATTTTTTTACGTAAACTGGTGGGGGATCCTGTAGCGAGTCTGATGTGCTAGATTTTAAAGACAAACCTTGCAAAAAAAACGTTGATTTTGGATAACAATCTTAAATGTTTTTTGGGGTAATCTACCCATTTTCTATTTTTTTACGTAAACTGGTGGGGGATCCTGTAGCGAGTCTGATGTGCTAGATTTTAAAGACAAACCTTGCAAAAAAAACGTTGATTTTGGATAACAATCTTAAATGTTTTTTGGGGTAATCTACCAATTTTCTAATTTTTTACGTAAACTGGTGGGGGGAGGGTCCTGTAGCGAGTCTGATGTGCTAGATTTTAAAGACAAACCTTGCAAAAAAAAACGTTGATTTTGGATAACAATCTTAAATGTTTTTTGGGGTAATCTACCCATTTTCTATTTTTTTACGTAAACTGGTGGGGGATCCTGTAGCGAGTCTGATGTGCTAGATTTTAAAGATAAACCTTGCAAAAAAAAACGTTGATTTTGGATAACAATCTTAAATGTTTTTTGGGGTAATCTACCCATTTTCTAATTTTTTACGTAAACTGGTGGGGGATCCTGTAGCGAGTCTGATGTGCTAGATTTTAAAGACAAACCTTGCAAAAAAAAACGTTGATTTTGGATAACAATCTTAAATGTTTTTTGGGGTAATCTACCCATTTTCTAATTTTTTACGTAAACTGGTGGGGGATCCTGTAGCGAGTCTGATGTGCTAGATTTTAAAGACAAACCTTGCAAAAAAAACGTTGATTTTGGATAACAATCTTAAATGTTTTTTGGGGTAATCTACCCATTTTCTATTTTTTTACGTAAACTGGTGGGGGATCCTGTAGCGAGTCTGATGTGCTAGATTTTAAGGATAAACCTTGCAAAAAAAAACGTTGATTTTGGATAACAATCTTAAATGTTTTTTGGGGTAATCTACCCATTTTCTAATTTTTTACGTAAACTGGTGGGGGATCCTGTAGCGAGTCTGATGTGCTAGATTTTAAAGACAAACCTTGCAAAAAAAACGTTGATTTTGGATAACAATCTTAAATGTTTTTTGGGGTAATCTACCCATTTTCTAATTTTTTACGTAAACTGGTGGGGGATCCTGTAGCGAGTCTGATGTGCTAGATTTTAATGACAAACCTTGCAAAAAAAACGTTGATTTTGGATAACAATCTTAAATGTTTTTTGGGGTAATCTACCCATTTTCTAATTTTTTACGTAAACTGGTGGGGGATCCTGTAGCGAGTCTGATGTGCTAGATTTTAAAGACAAACCTTGCAAAAAAAACGTTGATTTTGGATAACAATCTTAAATGTTTTTTGGGGTAATCTACCCATTTTCTAATTTTTTACGTAAACTGGTGGGGGATCCTGTAGCGAGTCTGATGTGCTAGATTTTAAAGACAAACCTTGCAAAAAAAACGTTGATTTTGGATAACAATCTTAAATGTTTTTTGGGGTAATCTACCCATTTTCTATTTTTTTACGTAAACTGGTGGGGGATCCTGTAGCGAGTCTGATGTGCTAGATTTTAAAGACAAACCTTGCAAAAAAAACGTTGATTTTGGATAACAATCTTAAATGTTTTTTGGGGTAATCTACCCATTTTCTATTTTTTTACGTAAACTGGTGGGGGATCCTGTAGCGAGTCTGATGTGCTAGATTTTAAAGACAAACCTTGCAAAAAAAACGTTGATTTTGGATAACAATCTTAAATGTTTTTTGGGGTAATCTACCCATTTTCTATTTTTTTACGTAAACTGGTGGGGGATCCTGTAGCGAGTCTGATGTGCTAGATTTTAAAGACAAACCTTGCAAAAAAAAACGTTGATTTTGGATAACAATCTTAAATGTTTTTTGGGGTAATCTACCAATTTTCTAATTTTTTACGTAAACTGGTGGGGGGCCCTATAGATTCCTCCGCATCTCTTTGGTGAGTCTGATGTGTTAGATTTTAAAGATAATTTGTTAATAATAAAGAAAAGGTAGATTTTAGCTAAGAGTCTTCAAAAATTCTTCTGTTTTTGCCTTCGCGCTCCCGTAGTGCGTCCGATCTGTTAAATTTTAAGGAAAAATTTGTCTAAAATAAAAGAAACTGTACATTTAGACTAACAGTCTTTGACTATTTTTTGGGTATTTTCTATTTTTTTACGTAAACTGGTGGGGGATCCTGTAGCGAGTCTGATGTGCTAGATTTTAAAGACAAACCTTGCAAAAAAAACGTTGATTTTGGATAACAATCTTAAATGTTTTTTGGGGTAATCTACCCATTTTCTATTTTTTTACGTAAACTGGTGGGGGATCCTGTAGCGAGTCTGATGTGCTAGATTTTAAAGACAAACCTTGCAAAAAAAACGTTGATTTTGGATAACAATCTTAACTGTTTTTTGGGGTAATCTACCCATTTTCTATTTTTTTACGTAAACTGGTGGAGGATCCTGTAGCGAGTCTGATGTGCTAGATTTTAAAGACAAACCTTGCAAAAAAAACGTTGATTTTGGATAACAATCTTAAATGTTTTTTGGGGTAATCTACCAATTTTCTAATTTTTTACGTAAACTGGTGGGGGGAGGGTCCTGTAGCGAGTCTGATGTGCTAGATTGTAAAGACAAACCTTGCAAAAAAAACGTTGATTTTGGATAACAATCTTAAATGTTTTTTGGGGTAATCTACCCATTTTCTATTTTTTTACGTAAACTGGTGGGGGATCCTGTAGCGAGTCTGATGTGCTAGATTTTAAAGACAAACCTTGCAAAAAAAACGTTGATTTTGGATAACAATCTTAAATGTTTTTTGGGGTAATCTACCAATTTTCTAATTTTTTACGTAAACTGGTGGGGGGAGGGTCCTGTAGCGAGTCTGATGTGCTAGATTGTAAAGACAAACCTTGCAAAAAAAACGTTGATTTTGGATAACAATCTTAAATGTTTTTTGGGGTAATCTACCCATTTTCTATTTTTTTACGTAAACTGGTGGGGGATCCTGTAGCGAGTCTGATGTGCTAGATTTTAAAGATAAACCTTACAAAAAAAACGTTGATTTTGGATAACAATCTTAAATGTTTTTTGGGGTAATCTACCCATTTTCTATTTTTTTACGTAAACTGGTGGGGGATCCTGTAGCGAGTCTGATGTGCTAGATTTTAAAGATAAACCTTACAAAAAAAACGTTGATTTTGGATAACAATCTTAAATGTTTTTTGGGGTAATCTACCAATTTTCTAATTTTTTACGTAAACTGGTGGGGGGAGGGTCCTGTAGCGAGTCTGATGTGCTAGATTTTAAAGACAAACCTTGCAAAAAAAAACGTTGATTTTGGATAACAATCTTAAATGTTTTTTGGGGTAATCTACCAATTTTCTAATTTTTTACGTAAACTGGTGGGGGGCCCTATAGATTCCTCCGCATCTCTTTGGTGAGTCTGATGTGTTAGATTTTAAAGATAATTTGTTAATAATAAAGAAAAGGTAGATTTTAGCTAAGAGTCTTCAAAAATTCTTCTGTTTTTGCCTTCGCGCTCCCGTAGTGCGTCCGATCTGTTAAATTTTAAGGAAAAATTTGTCTAAAATAAAAGAAACTGTACATTTAGACTAACAGTCTTTGACTATTTTTTGGGTATTTTCTATTTTTTTACGTAAACTGGTGGGGGATCCTGTAGCGAGTCTGATGTGCTAGATTTTAAAGACAAACCTTGCAAAAAAAACGTTGATTTTGGATAACAATCTTAAATGTTTTTTGGGGTAATCTACCAATTTTCTAATTTTTTACGTAAACTGGTGGGGGGAGGGTCCTGTAGCGAGTCTGATGTGCTAGATTTTAAAGACAAACCTTGCAAAAAAAAACGTTGATTTTGGATAACAATCTTAAATGTTTTTTGGGGTAATCTACCAATTTTCTAATTTTTTACGTAAACTGGTGGGGGGCCCTATAGATTCCTCCGCATCTCTTTGGTGAGTCTGATGTGTTAGATTTTAAAGATAACTTGTTAATAATAAAGAAAAGGTAGATTTTAGCTAAGAGTCTTCAAAAATTCTTCTGTTTTTGCCTTCGCGCTCCCGTAGTGCGTCCGATCTGTTAAATTTTAAGGAAAAATTTGTCTAAAATAAAAGAAACTGTACATTTAGACTAACAGTCTTTGACTATTTTTTGGGTATTTTCTATTTTTTTACGTAAACTGGTGGGGGATCCTGTAGCGAGTCTGATGTGCTAGATTTTAAAGACAAACCTTGCAAAAAAAACGTTGATTTTGGATAACAATCTTAAATGTTTTTTGGGGTAATCTACCCATTTTCTATTTTTTTACGTAAACTGGTGGGGGATCCTGTAGCGAGTCTGATGTGCTAGATTTTAAAGACAAACCTTGCAAAAAAAACGTTGATTTTGGATAACAATCTTAAATGTTTTTTGGGGTAATCTACCCATTTTCTATTTTTTTACGTAAACTGGTGGGGGATCCTGTAGCGAGTCTGATGTGCTAGATTTTAAAGACAAACCTTGCAAAAAAAACGTTGATTTTGGATAACAATCTTAAATGTTTTTTGGGGTAATCTACCCATTTTCTATTTTTTTACGTAAACTGGTGGGGGATCCTGTAGCGAGTCTGATGTGCTAGATTTTAAAGACAAACCTTGCAAAAAAAACGTTGATTTTGGATAACAATCTTAAATGTTTTTTGGGGTAATCTACCAATTTTCTAATTTTTTACGTAAACTGGTGGGGGGAGGGTCCTGTAGCGAGTCTGATGTGCTAGATTTTAAAGACAAACCTTGCAAAAAAAACGTTGATTTTGGATAACAATCTTAAATGTTTTTTGGGGTAATCTACCAATTTTCTAATTTTTTACGTAAACTGGTGGGGGGAGGGTCCTGTAGCGAGTCTGATGTGCTAGATTTTAAAGACAAACCTTGCAAAAAAAAACGTTGATTTTGGATAACAATCTTAAATGTTTTTTGGGGTAATCTACCAATTTTCTAATTTTTTACGTAAACTGGTGGGGGGCCCTATAGATTCCTCCGCATCTCTTTGGTGAGTCTGATGTGTTAGATTTTAAAGATAATTTGTTAATAATAAAGAAAAGGTAGATTTTAGCTAAGAGTCTTCAAAAATTCTTCTGTTTTTGCCTTCGCGCTCCCGTAGTGCGTCCGATCTGTTAAATTTTAAGGAAAAATTTGTCTAAAATAAAAGAAACTGTACATTTAGACTAACAGTCTTTGACTATTTTTTGGGTATTTTCTATTTTTTTACGTAAACTGGTGGGGGATCCTGTAGCGAGTCTGATGTGCTAGATTTTAAAGACAAACCTTGCAAAAAAAACGTTGATTTTGGATAACAATCTTAAATGTTTTTTGGGGTAATCTACCCATTTTCTATTTTTTTACGTAAACTGGTGGGGGATCCTGTAGCGAGTCTGATGTGCTAGATTTTAAAGACAAAGCTTGCAAAAAAAACGTTGATTTTGGATAACAATCTTAACTGTTTTTTGGGGTAATCTACCCATTTTCTATTTTTTTACGTAAACTGGTGGGGGATCCTGTAGCGAGTCTGATGTGCTAGATTTTAAAGACAAACCTTGCAAAAAAAACGTTGATTTTGGATAACAATCTTAAATGTTTTTTGGGGTAATCTACCCATTTTCTATTTTTTTACGTAAACTGGTGGGGGATCCTGTAGCGAGTCTGATGTGCTAGATTTTAAAGACAAACCTTGCAAAAAAAACGTTGATTTTGGATAACAATCTTAAATGTTTTTTGGGGTAATCTACCAATTTTCTAATTTTTTACGTAAACTGGTGGGGGGCCCTATAGATTCCTCCGCATCTCTTTGGTGAGTCTGATGTGTTAGATTTTAAAGATAATTTGTTAATAATAAAGAAAAGGTAGATTTTAGCTAAGAGTCTTCAAAAATTCTTCTGTTTTTGCCTTCGCGCTCCCGTAGTGCGTCCGATCTGTTAAATTTTAAGGAAAAATTTGTCTAAAATAAAAGAAACTGTACATTTAGACTAACAGTCTTTGACTATTTTTTGGGTATTTTCTATTTTTTTACGTAAACTGGTGGGGGATCCTGTAGCGAGTCTGATGTGCTAGATTTTAAAGACAAACCTTGCAAAAAAAACGTTGATTTTGGATAACAATCTTAAATGTTTTTTGGGGTAATCTACCCATTTTCTATTTTTTTACGTAAACTGGTGGGGGATCCTGTAGCGAGTCTGATGTGCTAGATTTTAAAGACAAAGCTTGCAAAAAAAACGTTGATTTTGGATAACAATCTTAACTGTTTTTTGGGGTAATCTACCCATTTTCTATTTTTTTACGTAAACTGGTGGGGGATCCTGTAGCGAGTCTGATGTGCTAGATTTTAAAGACAAACCTTGCAAAAAAAACGTTGATTTTGGATAACAATCTTAAATGTTTTTTGGGGTAATCTACCCATTTTCTATTTTTTTACGTAAACTGGTGGGGGATCCTGTAGCGAGTCTGATGTGCTAGATTTTAAAGACAAACCTTGCAAAAAAAACGTTGATTTTGGATAACAATCTTAAATGTTTTTTGGGGTAATCTACCAATTTTCTAATTTTTTACGTAAACTGGTGGGGGGAGGGTCCTGTAGCGAGTCTGATGTGCTAGATTTTAAAGACAAACCTTGCAAAAAAAAACGTTGATTTTGGATAACAATCTTAAATGTTTTTTGGGGTAATCTACCAATTTTCTAATTTTTTACGTAAACTGGTGGGGGGCCCTATAGATTCCTCCGCATCTCTTTGGTGAGTCTGATGTGTTAGATTTTAAAGATAACTTGTTAATAATAAAGAAAAGGTAGATTTTAGCTAAGAGTCTTCAAAAATTCTTCTGTTTTTGCCTTCGCGCTCCCGTAGTGCGTCCGATCTGTTAAATTTTAAGGAAAAATTTGTCTAAAATAAAAGAAACTGTACATTTAGACTAACAGTCTTTGACTATTTTTTGGGTATTTTCTATTTTTTTACGTAAACTGGTGGGGGATCCTGTAGCGAGTCTGATGTGCTAGATTTTAAAGACAAACCTTGCAAAAAAAACGTTGATTTTGGATAACAATCTTAAATGTTTTTTGGGGTAATCTACCCATTTTCTATTTTTTTACGTAAACTGGTGGGGGATCCTGTAGCGAGTCTGATGTGCTAGATTTTAAAGACAAACCTTGCAAAAAAAACGTTGATTTTGGATAACAATCTTAAATGTTTTTTGGGGTAATCTACCCATTTTCTATTTTTTTACGTAAACTGGTGGGGGATCCTGTAGCGAGTCTGATGTGCTAGATTTTAAAGACAAACCTTGCAAAAAAAACGTTGATTTTGGATAACAATCTTAAATGTTTTTTGGGGTAATCTACCCATTTTCTATTTTTTTACGTAAACTGGTGGGGGATCCTGTAGCGAGTCTGATGTGCTAGATTTTAAAGACAAACCTTGCAAAAAAAACGTTGATTTTGGATAACAATCTTAAATGTTTTTTGGGGTAATCTACCCATTTTCTATTTTTTTACGTAAACTGGTGGGGGATCCTGTAGCGAGTCTGATGTGCTAGATTTTAAAGACAAACCTTGCAAAAAAAACGTTGATTTTGGATAACAATCTTAAATGTTTTTTGGGGTAATCTACCCATTTTCTATTTTTTTACGTAAACTGGTGGGGGATCCTGTAGCGAGTCTGATGTGCTAGATTTTAAAGACAAACCTTGCAAAAAAAACGTTGATTTTGGATAACAATCTTAAATGTTTTTTGGGGTAATCTACCCATTTTCTATTTTTTTACGTAAACTGGTGGGGGATCCTGTAGCGAGTCTGATGTGCTAGATTTTAAAGACAAACCTTGCAAAAAAAACGTTGATTTTGGATAACAATCTTAAATGTTTTTTGGGGTAATCTACCAATTTTCTAATTTTTTACGTAAACTGGTGGGGGGAGGGTCCTGTAGCGAGTCTGATGTGCTAGATTTTAAAGACAAACCTTGCAAAAAAAACGTTGATTTTGGATAACAATCTTAAATGTTTTTTGGGGTAATCTACCAATTTTCTAATTTTTTACGTAAACTGGTGGGGGGAGGGTCCTGTAGCGAGTCTGATGTGCTAGATTTTAAAGACAAACCTTGCAAAAAAAAACGTTGATTTTGGATAACAATCTTAAATGTTTTTTGGGGTAATCTACCAATTTTCTAATTTTTTACGTAAACTGGTGGGGGGCCCTATAGATTCCTCCGCATCTCTTTGGTGAGTCTGATGTGTTAGATTTTAAAGATAATTTGTTAATAATAAAGAAAAGGTAGATTTTAGCTAAGAGTCTTCAAAAATTCTTCTGTTTTTGCCTTCGCGCTCCCGTAGTGCGTCCGATCTGTTAAATTTTAAGGAAAAATTTGTCTAAAATAAAAGAAACTGTACATTTAGACTAACAGTCTTTGACTATTTTTTGGGTATTTTCTATTTTTTTACGTAAACTGGTGGGGGATCCTGTAGCGAGTCTGATGTGCTAGATTTTAAAGACAAACCTTGCAAAAAAAACGTTGATTTTGGATAACAATCTTAAATGTTTTTTGGGGTAATCTACCCATTTTCTATTTTTTTACGTAAACTGGTGGGGGATCCTGTAGCGAGTCTGATGTGCTAGATTTTAAAGACAAAGCTTGCAAAAAAAACGTTGATTTTGGATAACAATCTTAACTGTTTTTTGGGGTAATCTACCCATTTTCTATTTTTTTACGTAAACTGGTGGGGGATCCTGTAGCGAGTCTGATGTGCTAGATTTTAAAGACAAACCTTGCAAAAAAAACGTTGATTTTGGATAACAATCTTAAATGTTTTTTGGGGTAATCTACCCATTTTCTATTTTTTTACGTAAACTGGTGGGGGATCCTGTAGCGAGTCTGATGTGCTAGATTTTAAAGACAAACCTTGCAAAAAAAACGTTGATTTTGGATAACAATCTTAAATGTTTTTTGGGGTAATCTACCAATTTTCTAATTTTTTACGTAAACTGGTGGGGGGAGGGTCCTGTAGCGAGTCTGATGTGCTAGATTTTAAAGACAAACCTTGCAAAAAAAAACGTTGATTTTGGATAACAATCTTAAATGTTTTTTGGGGTAATCTACCAATTTTCTAATTTTTTACGTAAACTGGTGGGGGGCCCTATAGATTCCTCCGCATCTCTTTGGTGAGTCTGATGTGTTAGATTTTAAAGATAACTTGTTAATAATAAAGAAAAGGTAGATTTTAGCTAAGAGTCTTCAAAAATTCTTCTGTTTTTGCCTTCGCGCTCCCGTAGTGCGTCCGATCTGTTAAATTTTAAGGAAAAATTTGTCTAAAATAAAAGAAACTGTACATTTAGACTAACAGTCTTTGACTATTTTTTGGGTATTTTCTATTTTTTTACGTAAACTGGTGGGGGATCCTGTAGCGAGTCTGATGTGCTAGATTTTAAAGACAAACCTTGCAAAAAAAACGTTGATTTTGGATAACAATCTTAAATGTTTTTTGGGGTAATCTACCCATTTTCTATTTTTTTACGTAAACTGGTGGGGGATCCTGTAGCGAGTCTGATGTGCTAGATTTTAAAGACAAACCTTGCAAAAAAAACGTTGATTTTGGATAACAATCTTAAATGTTTTTTGGGGTAATCTACCCATTTTCTATTTTTTTACGTAAACTGGTGGGGGATCCTGTAGCGAGTCTGATGTGCTAGATTTTAAAGACAAACCTTGCAAAAAAAACGTTGATTTTGGATAACAATCTTAAATGTTTTTTGGGGTAATCTACCCATTTTCTATTTTTTTACGTAAACTGGTGGGGGATCCTGTAGCGAGTCTGATGTGCTAGATTTTAAAGACAAACCTTGCAAAAAAAACGTTGATTTTGGATAACAATCTTAAATGTTTTTTGGGGTAATCTACCCATTTTCTATTTTTTTACGTAAACTGGTGGGGGATCCTGTAGCGAGTCTGATGTGCTAGATTTTAAAGACAAACCTTGCAAAAAAAACGTTGATTTTGGATAACAATCTTAAATGTTTTTTGGGGTAATCTACCCATTTTCTATTTTTTTACGTAAACTGGTGGGGGATCCTGTAGCGAGTCTGATGTGCTAGATTTTAAAGACAAACCTTGCAAAAAAAACGTTGATTTTGGATAACAATCTTAAATGTTTTTTGGGGTAATCTACCCATTTTCTATTTTTTTACGTAAACTGGTGGGGGATCCTGTAGCGAGTCTGATGTGCTAGATTTTAAAGACAAACCTTGCAAAAAAAACGTTGATTTTGGATAACAATCTTAAATGTTTTTTGGGGTAATCTACCAATTTTCTAATTTTTTACGTAAACTGGTGGGGGGAGGGTCCTGTAGCGAGTCTGATGTGCTAGATTTTAAAGACAAACCTTGCAAAAAAAAACGTTGATTTTGGATAACAATCTTAAATGTTTTTTGGGGTAATCTACCAATTTTCTAATTTTTTACGTAAACTGGTGGGGGGCCCTATAGATTCCTCCGCATCTCTTTGGTGAGTCTGATGTGTTAGATTTTAAAGATAACTTGTTAATAATAAAGAAAAGGTAGATTTTAGCTAGGAGTCTTCAAAAATTCTTCTGTTTTTGCCTTCGCGCTCCCGTAGTGCGTCCGATCTGTTAAATTTTAAGGAAAAATTTGTCTAAAATAAAAGAAACTGTACATTTAGACTAACAGTCTTTGACTATTTTTTGGGTATTTTCTATTTTTTTACGTAAACTGGTGGGGGATCCTGTAGCGAGTCTGATGTGCTAGATTTTAAAGACAAACCTTGCAAAAAAAACGTTGATTTTGGATAACAATCTTAAATGTTTTTTGGGGTAATCTACCAATTTTCTAATTTTTTACGTAAACTGGTGGGGGGAGGGTCCTGTAGCGAGTCTGATGTGCTAGATTTTAAAGACAAACCTTGCAAAAAAAAACGTTGATTTTGGATAACAATCTTAAATGTTTTTTGGGGTAATCTACCCATTTTCTAATTTTTTACGTAAACTGGTGGGGGATCCTGTAGCGAGTCTGATGTGCTAGATTTTAAAGACAAACCTTGCAAAAAAAACGTTGATTTTGGATAACAATCTTAAATGTTTTTTGGGGTAATCTACCCATTTTCTATTTTTTTACGTAAACTGGTGGGGGATCCTGTAGCGAGTCTAATGTGCTAGATTTTAAAGACAAACCTTGCAAAAAAAACGTTGATTTTGGATAACAATCTTAAATGTTTTTTGGGGTAATCTACCCATTTTCTAATTTTTTACGTAAACTGGTGGAAGATCCTGTAGCGAGTCTGATGTGCTAGATTTTAAAGATAAACCTTGCAAAAAAAACGTTGATTTTGGATAACAATCTTAAATGTTTTTTGGGGTAATCTACCCATTTTCTATTTTTTTACGTAAACTGGTGGGGGATCCTGTAGCGAGTCTGATGTGCTAGATTTTAAAGATAAACCTTGCAAAAAAAACGTTGATTTTGGATAACAATCTTAAATGTTTTTTGGGGTAATCTACCCATTTTCTATTTTTTTACGTAAACTGGTGGGGGATCCTGTAGCGAGTCTGATGTGCTAGATTTTAAAGATAAACCTTGCAAAAAAAAACGTTGATTTTGGATAACAATCTTAAATGTTTTTTGGGGTAATCTACCCATTTTCTAATTTTTTACGTAAACTGGTGGGGGATCCTGTAGCGAGTCTGATGTGCTAGATTTTAAAGACAAACCTTGCAAAAAAAACGTTGATTTTGGATAACAATCTTAAATGTTTTTTGGGGTAATCTACCCATTTTCTAATTTTTTACGTAAACTGGTGGGGGATCCTGTAGCGAGTCTGATGTGCTAGATTTTAAAGACAAACCTTGCAAAAAAAACGTTGATTTTGGATAACAATCTTAAATGTTTTTTGGGGTAATCTACCCATTTTCTAATTTTTTACGTAATCTGGTGGGGGATCCTGTAGCGAGTCTGATGTGCTAGATTTTAAAGATAAACCTTGCAAAAAAAACGTTGATTTTGGATAACAATCGTAAATGTTTTTTGGGGTAATCTACCCATTTTCTATTTTTTTACGTAAACTGGTGGGGGATCCTGTAGCGAGTCTGATGTGCTAGATTTTAAAGACAAAGCTTGCAAAAAAAACGTTGATTTTGGATAACAATCTTAACTGTTTTTTGGGGTAATCTACCCATTTTCTATTTTTTTACGTAAACTGGTGGGGGATCCTGTAGCGAGTCTGATGTGCTAGATTTTAAAGACAAACCTTGCAAAAAAAACGTTGATTTTGGATAACAATCTTAAATGTTTTTTGGGGTAATCTACCCATTTTCTATTTTTTTACGTAAACTGGTGGGGGATCCTGTAGCGAGTCTGATGTGCTAGATTTTAAAGACAAACCTTGCAAAAAAAACGTTGATTTTGGATAACAATCTTAAATGTTTTTTGGGGTAATCTACCAATTTTCTAATTTTTTACGTAAACTGGTGGGGGGAGGGTCCTGTAGCGAGTCTGATGTGCTAGATTTTAAAGACAAACCTTGCAAAAAAAAACGTTGATTTTGGATAACAATCTTAAATGTTTTTTGGGGTAATCTACCAATTTTCTAATTTTTTACGTAAACTGGTGGGGGGCCCTATAGATTCCTCCGCATCTCTTTGGTGAGTCTGATGTGTTAGATTTTAAAGATAACTTGTTAATAATAAAGAAAAGGTAGATTTTAGCTAAGAGTCTTCAAAAATTCTTCTGTTTTTGCCTTCGCGCTCCCGTAGTGCGTCCGATCTGTTAAATTTTAAGGAAAAATTTGTCTAAAATAAAAGAAACTGTACATTTAGACTAACAGTCTTTGACTATTTTTTGGGTATTTTCTATTTTTTTACGTAAACTGGTGGGGGATCCTGTAGCGAGTCTGATGTGCTAGATTTTAAAGACAAACCTTGCAAAAAAAACGTTGATTTTGGATAACAATCTTAAATGTTTTTTGGGGTAATCTACCCATTTTCTATTTTTTTACGTAAACTGGTGGGGGATCCTGTAGCGAGTCTGATGTGCTAGATTTTAAAGACAAACCTTGCAAAAAAAACGTTGATTTTGGATAACAATCTTAAATGTTTTTTGGGGTAATCTACCCATTTTCTATTTTTTTACGTAAACTGGTGGGGGATCCTGTAGCGAGTCTGATGTGCTAGATTTTAAAGACAAACCTTGCAAAAAAAACGTTGATTTTGGATAACAATCTTAAATGTTTTTTGGGGTAATCTACCCATTTTCTATTTTTTTACGTAAACTGGTGGGGGATCCTGTAGCGAGTCTGATGTGCTAGATTTTAAAGACAAACCTTGCAAAAAAAACGTTGATTTTGGATAACAATCTTAAATGTTTTTTGGGGTAATCTACCCATTTTCTATTTTTTTACGTAAACTGGTGGGGGATCCTGTAGCGAGTCTGATGTGCTAGATTTTAAAGACAAACCTTGCAAAAAAAACGTTGATTTTGGATAACAATCTTAAATGTTTTTTGGGGTAATCTACCCATTTTCTATTTTTTTACGTAAACTGGTGGGGGATCCTGTAGCGAGTCTGATGTGCTAGATTTTAAAGACAAACCTTGCAAAAAAAACGTTGATTTTGGATAACAATCTTAAATGTTTTTTGGGGTAATCTACCCATTTTCTATTTTTTTACGTAAACTGGTGGGGGATCCTGTAGCGAGTCTGATGTGCTAGATTTTAAAGACAAACCTTGCAAAAAAAACGTTGATTTTGGATAACAATCTTAAATGTTTTTTGGGGTAATCTACCAATTTTCTAATTTTTTACGTAAACTGGTGGGGGGAGGGTCCTGTAGCGAGTCTGATGTGCTAGATTTTAAAGACAAACCTTGCAAAAAAAAACGTTGATTTTGGATAACAATCTTAAATGTTTTTTGGGGTAATCTACCAATTTTCTAATTTTTTACGTAAACTGGTGGGGGGCCCTATAGATTCCTCCGCATCTCTTTGGTGAGTCTGATGTGTTAGATTTTAAAGATAACTTGTTAATAATAAAGAAAAGGTAGATTTTAGCTAGGAGTCTTCAAAAATTCTTCTGTTTTTGCCTTCGCGCTCCCGTAGTGCGTCCGATCTGTTAAATTTTAAGGAAAAATTTGTCTAAAATAAAAGAAACTGTACATTTAGACTAACAGTCTTTGACTATTTTTTGGGTATTTTCTATTTTTTTACGTAAACTGGTGGGGGATCCTGTAGCGAGTCTGATGTGCTAGATTTTAAAGACAAACCTTGCAAAAAAAACGTTGATTTTGGATAACAATCTTAAATGTTTTTTGGGGTAATCTACCAATTTTCTAATTTTTTACGTAAACTGGTGGGGGGAGGGTCCTGTAGCGAGTCTGATGTGCTAGATTTTAAAGACAAACCTTGCAAAAAAAAACGTTGATTTTGGATAACAATCTTAAATGTTTTTTGGGGTAATCTACCCATTTTCTAATTTTTTACGTAAACTGGTGGGGGATCCTGTAGCGAGTCTGATGTGCTAGATTTTAAAGACAAACCTTGCAAAAAAAACGTTGATTTTGGATAACAATCTTAAATGTTTTTTGGGGTAATCTACCCATTTTCTATTTTTTTACGTAAACTGGTGGGGGATCCTGTAGCGAGTCTAATGTGCTAGATTTTAAAGACAAACCTTGCAAAAAAAACGTTGATTTTGGATAACAATCTTAAATGTTTTTTGGGGTAATCTACCCATTTTCTAATTTTTTACGTAAACTGGTGGAAGATCCTGTAGCGAGTCTGATGTGCTAGATTTTAAAGATAAACCTTGCAAAAAAAACGTTGATTTTGGATAACAATCTTAAATGTTTTTTGGGGTAATCTACCCATTTTCTATTTTTTTACGTAAACTGGTGGGGGATCCTGTAGCGAGTCTGATGTGCTAGATTTTAAAGATAAACCTTGCAAAAAAAACGTTGATTTTGGATAACAATCTTAAATGTTTTTTGGGGTAATCTACCCATTTTCTATTTTTTTACGTAAACTGGTGGGGGATCCTGTAGCGAGTCTGATGTGCTAGATTTTAAAGATAAACCTTGCAAAAAAAAACGTTGATTTTGGATAACAATCTTAAATGTTTTTTGGGGTAATCTACCCATTTTCTAATTTTTTACGTAAACTGGTGGGGGATCCTGTAGCGAGTCTGATGTGCTAGATTTTAAAGACAAACCTTGCAAAAAAAACGTTGATTTTGGATAACAATCTTAAATGTTTTTTGGGGTAATCTACCCATTTTCTAATTTTTTACGTAAACTGGTGGGGGATCCTGTAGCGAGTCTGATGTGCTAGATTTTAAAGACAAACCTTGCAAAAAAAACGTTGATTTTGGATAACAATCTTAAATGTTTTTTGGGGTAATCTACCCATTTTCTAATTTTTTACGTAAACTGGTGGGGGATCCTGTAGCGAGTCTGATGTGCTAGATTTTAAAGACAAACCTTGCAAAAAAAACGTTGATTTTGGATAACAATCTTAAATGTTTTTTGGGGTAATCTACCCATTTTCTAATTTTTTACGTAAACTGGTGGGGGATCCTGTAGCGAGTCTGATGTGCTAGATTTTAAAGACAAACCTTGCAAAAAAAACGTTGATTTTGGATAACAATCTTAAATGTTTTTTGGGGTAATCTACCCATTTTCTATTTTTTTACGTAAACTGGTGGGGGATCCTGTAGCGAGTCTGATGTGCTAGATTTTAAAGATAAACCTTGCAAAAAAAACGTTGATTTTGGATAACAATCTTAAATGTTTTTTGGGGTAATCTACCCATTTTCTATTTTTTTACGTAAACTGGTGGGGGATCCTGTAGCGAGTCTAATGTGCTAGATTTTAAAGATAAACCTTGCAAAAAAAACGTTGATTTTGGATAACAATCTTAAATGTTTTTTGGGGTAATCTACCCATTTTCTATTTTTTTACGTAAACTGGTGGGGGATCCTGTAGCGAGTCTAATGTGCTAGATTTTAAAGACAAACCTTGCAAAAAAAACGTTGATTTTGGATAACAATCTTAAATGTTTTTTGGGGTAATCTACCCATTTTCTAATTTTTTACGTAAACTGGTGGGGGATCCTGTAGCGAGTCTGATGTGCTAGATTTTAAAGATAAACCTTGCAAAAAAAACGTTGATTTTGGATAACAATCTTAAATGTTTTTTGGGGTAATCTACCCATTTTCTATTTTTTACGTAAACTGGTGGGGGATCCTGTAGCGAGTCTGATGTGCTAGATTTTAAAGATAAACCTTGCAAAAAAAACGTTGATTTTGGATAACAATCTTAAATGTTTTTTGGGGTAATCTACCCATTTTCTAATTTTATACGTAAACTGGTGGGGGATCCTGTAGCGAGTCTGATGTGCTAGATTTTAAAGACAAACCTTGCAAAAAAAACGTTGATTTTGGATAACAATCTTAAATGTTTTTTGGGGTAATCTACCCATTTTCTAATTTTTTACGTAAACTGGTGGGGGATCCTGTAGCGAGTCTGATGTGCTAGATTTTAAAGACAAACCTTGCAAAAAAAACGTTGATTTTGGATAACAATCTTAAATGTTTTTTGGGGTAATCTACCCATTTTCTATTTTTTTACGTAAACTGGTGGGGGATCCTGTAGCGAGTCTGATGTGCTAGATTTTAAAGATAAACCTTGCAAAAAAAAACGTTGATTTTGGATAACAATCTTAAATGTTTTTTGGGGTAATCTACCCATTTTCTAATTTTTTACGTAAACTGGTGGGGGATCCTGTAGCGAGTCTGATGTGCTAGATTTTAAAGACAAACCATGCAAAAAAAACGTTGATTTTGGATAACAATCTTAAATGTTTTTTGGGGTAATCTACCCATTTTCTAATTTTTTACGTAAACTGGTGGGGGATCCTGTAGCGAGTCTGATGTGCTAGATTTTAAAGACAAACCTTGCAAAAAAAACGTTGATTTTGGATAACAATCTTAAATGTTTTTTGGGGTAATCTACCCATTTTCTAATTTTTTACGTAAACTGGTGGGGGATCCTGTAGCGAGTCTGATGTGCTAGATTTTAAAGATAAACCTTGCAAAAAAAACGTTGATTTTGGATAACAATCTTAAATGTTTTTTGGGGTAATCTACCCATTTTCTATTTTTTTACGTAAACTGGTGGGGGATCCTGTAGCGAGTCTGATGTGCTAGATTTTAAAGATAAACCTTGCAAAAAAAAACGTTGATTTTGGATAACAATCTTAAATGTTTTTTGGGGTAATCTACCCATTTTCTAATTTTTTACGTAAACTGGTGGGGGATCCTGTAGCGAGTCTGATGTGCTAGATTTTAAAGACAAACCTTGCAAAAAAAACGTTGATTTTGGATAACAATCTTAAATGTTTTTTGGGGTAATCTACCCATTTTCTAATTTTTTACGTAAACTGGTGGGGGATCCTGTAGCGAGTCTGATGTGCTAGATTTTAAAGACAAACCTTGCAAAAAAAACGTTGATTTTGGATAACAATCTTAAATGTTTTTTGGGGTAATCTACCCATTTTCTAATTTTTTACGTAAACTGGTGGGGGATCCTGTAGCGAGTCTGATGTGCTAGATTTTAAAGACAAACCTTGCAAAAAAAACGTTGATTTTGGATAACAATCTTAAATGTTTTTTGGGGTAATCTACCCATTTTCTATTTTTTTACGTAAACTGGTGGGGGATCCTGTAGCGAGTCTGATGTGCTAGATTTTAAAGACAAACCTTGCAAAAAAAACGTTGATTTTGGATAACAATCTTAAATGTTTTTTGGGGTAATCTACCCATTTTCTATTTTTTTACGTAAACTGGTGGGGGATCCTGTAGCGAGTCTGATGTGCTAGATTTTAAAGACAAACCTTGCAAAAAAAACGTTGATTTTGGATAACAATCTTAAATGTTTTTTGGGGTAATCTACCCATTTTCTATTTTTTTACGTAAACTGGTGGGGGATCCTGTAGCGAGTCTGATGTGCTAGATTTTAAAGACAAACCTTGCAAAAAAAACGTTGATTTTGGATAACAATCTTAAATGTTTTTTGGGGTAATCTACCAATTTTCTAATTTTTTACGTAAACTGGTGGGGGAGGGTCCTGTAGCGAGTCTGATGTGCTAGATTTTAAAGACAAACCTTGCAAAAAAAAACGTTGATTTTGGATAACAATCTTAAATGTTTTTTGGGGTAATCTACCAATTTTCTAATTTTTTACGTAAACTGGTGGGGGGCCCTATAGATTCCTCCGCATCTCTTTGGTGAGTCTGATGTGTTAGATTTTAAAGATAACTTGTTAATAATAAAGAAAAGGTAGATTTTAGCTAAGAGTCTTCAAAAATTCTTCTGTTTTTGCCTTCGCGCTCCCGTAGTGCGTCCGATCTGTTAAATTTTAAGGAAAAATTTGTCTAAAATAAAAGAAACTGTACATTTAGACTAACAGTCTTTGACTATTTTTTGGGTATTTTCTATTTTTTTACGTAAACTGGTGGGGGATCCTGTAGCGAGTCTGATGTGCTAGATTTTAAAGACAAACCTTGCAAAAAAAACGTTGATTTTGGATAACAATCTTAAATGTTTTTTGGGGTAATCTACCAATTTTCTAATTTTTTACGTAAACTGGTGGGGGGCCCTATAGATTCCTCCGCATCTCTTTGGTGAGTCTGATGTGTTAGATTTTAAAGACAAACCTTGCAAAAAAAAACGTTGATTTTGGATAACAATCTTAAATGTTTTTTGGGGTAATCTACCCATTTTCTAATTTTTTACGTAAACTGGTGGGGGATCCTGTAGCGAGTCTGATGTGCTAGATTTTAAAGACAAACCTTGCAAAAAAAAACGTTGATTTTGGATAACAATCTTAAATGTTTTTTGGGGTAATCTACCAATTTTCTAATTTTTTACGTAAACTGGTGGGGGGCCCTATAGATTCCTCCGCATCTCTTTGGTGAGTCTGATGTGTTAGATTTTAAAGACAAACCTTGCAAAAAAAAACGTTGATTTTGGATAACAATCTTAAATGTTTTTTGGGGTAATCTACCCATTTTCTAATTTTTTACGTAAACTGGTGGGGGATCCTGTAGCGAGTCTGATGTGCTAGATTTTAAAGACAAACCTTGCAAAAAAAAACGTTGATTTTGGATAACAATCTTAAATGTTTTTTGGGGTAATCTACCCATTTTCTAATTTTTTACGTAAACTGGTGGGGGATCCTGTAGCGAGTCTGATGTGCTAGATTTTAAAGACAAACCTTGCAAAAAAAACGTTGATTTTGGATAACAATCTTAAATGTTTTTTGGGGTAATCTACCCATTTTCTAATTTTTTACGTAAACTGGTGGGGGATCCTGTAGCGAGTCTGATGTGCTAGATTTTAAAGACAAACCTTGCAAAAAAAACGTTGATTTTGGATAACAATCTTAAATGTTTTTTGGGGTAATCTACCCATTTTCTAATTTTTTACGTAAACTGGTGGGGGATCCTGTAGCGAGTCTGATGTGCTAGATTTTAAAGACAAACCTTGAAAAAAACGTTGATTTTGGATAACAATCTTAAATGTTTTTTGGGGTAATCTACCCATTTTCTAATTTTTTACGTAAACTGGTGGGGGATCCTGTAGCGAGTCTGATGTGCTAGATTTTAAAGACAAACCTTGCAAAAAAAACGTTGATTTTGGATAACAATCTTAAATGTTTTTTGGGGTAATCTACCCATTTTCTAATTTTTTACGTAAACTGGTGGGGGATCCTGTAGCGAGTCTGATGTGCTAGATTTTAAAGACAAACCTTGCAAAAAAAACGTTGATTTTGGATAACAATCTTAAATGTTTTTTGGGGTAATCTACCCATTTTCTATTTTTTTACGTAAACTGGTGGGGGATCCTGTAGCGAGTCTGATGTGCTAGATTTTAAAGACAAACCTTGCAAAAAAAACGTTGATTTTGGATAACAATCTTAAATGTTTTTTGGGGTAATCTACCCAT
This sequence comes from Ctenicera cuprea, assembly GCA_958336395.1. NCBI lineage: Eukaryota > Metazoa > Arthropoda > Insecta > Coleoptera > Elateridae > Ctenicera > Ctenicera cuprea. Next base: position 260,476 of record CATVIB010000003.1, read on the forward strand.
TTTCTATTTTTTTACGTAAACTGGTGGGGGATCCTGTAGCGAGTCTGATGTGCTAGATTTTAAAGACAAACCTTGCAAAAAAAACGTTGACTTTGGATAACAATCTTAAATGTTTTTTGGGGTAATCTACCCATTTTCTATTTTTTTACGTAAACTGGTGGGGGATCCTGTAGCGAGTCTGATGTGCTAGATTTTAAAGACAAACCTTGCAAAAAAAACGTTGATTTTGGATAACAATCTTAAATGTTTTTTGGGGTAATCTACCAATTTTCTAATTTTTTACGTAAACTGGTGGGGGGAGGGTCCTGTAGCGAGTCTGATGTGCTAGATTTTAAAGACAAACCTTGCAAAAAAAAACGTTGATTTTGGATAACAATCTTAAATGATTTTTGGGGTAATCTACCAATTTTCTAATTTTTACGTAAACTGGTGGGGGGCCCTATGGATTCCTCCGCATCTCTTTGGTGAGTCTGATGTGTTAGATTTTAAAGATAACTTGTTAATAATAAAGAAAAGGTAGATTTTAGCTAAGAGTCTTCAAAAATTCTTCTGTTTTTGCCTTCGCGCTCCCGTAGTGCGTCCGATCTGTTAAATTTTAAGGAAAAATTTGTCTAAAATAAAAGAAACTGTACATTTAGACTAACAGTCTTTGACTATTTTTTGGGTATTTTCTATTTTTTTACGTAAACTGGTGGGGATCCTGTAGCGAGTCTGATGTGCTAGATTTTAAAGACAAACCTTGCAAAAAAAACGTTGATTTTGGATAACAATCTTAAATGTTTTTTGGGGTAATCTACCCATTTTCTATTTTTTTACGTAAACTGGTGGGGGATCCTGTAGCGAGTCTGATGTGCTAGATTTTAAAGACAAACCTTGCAAAAAAAACGTTGATTTTGGATAACAATCTTAAATGTTTTTTGGGGTAATCTACCCATATTTTTTTTACGTAAACTGGTGGGGGATCCTGTAGCGAGTCTGATGTGGCTAGATTTTAAAGACAAACATTGCAAAAAAAAACGTTGATTTTGGATAACAATCTTAAATGTTTTTTGGGTAATCTACAAGTTACGAGTAATTTTTTACGTAAACTGGTGGGGGAGGTCCTGTAGCGAGTCTGATGTGCTAGATTTTAAAGACAAACCTTGCAAAAAAAACGTTGATTTTGGATAACAATCTTAAATGTTTTTTGGGGTAATCTACCATTTTCTATTTTTTTACGTAAACTGGTGGGGGAGGTCCTGTAGCGAGTCTGATGTGCTAGATTTTAAAGACAAACCTTGCAAAAAAAAAACGTTGATTTTGGATAACAATCTTAAATGTTTTTTTGGGGTAATCTACCCATTTTCTATTTTTTTACGTAAACTGGTGGGGGATCCTGTAGCGAGTCTGATGTGCTAGATTTTAAAGACAAACCTTGCAAAAAAAAACGTTGATTTTGGATAACAATCTTAAATGTTTTTTGGGGTAATCTACCCATTTTCTAATTTTTTACGTAAACTGGTGGGGGATCCTGTAGCGAGTCTGATGTGCTAGATTTTAAAGACAAACCTTGCAAAAAAAACGTTGATTTTGGATAACAATCTTAAATGTTTTTTGGGGTAATCTACCCATTTTCTAATTTTTTACGTAAACTGGTGGGGGATCCTGTAGCGAGTCTGATGTGCTAGATTTTAAAGACAAACCTTGCAAAAAAAAACGTTGATTTTGGATAACAATCTTAAATGTTTTTTGGGGTAATCTACCCATTTTCTAATTTTTTACGTAAACTGGTGGGGGATCCTGTAGCGAGTCTGATGTGCTAGATTTTAAAGACAAACCTTGCAAAAAAAACGTTGATTTTGGATAACAATCTTAAATGTTTTTTGGGGTAATCTACCCAATTTCTAATTTTTTACGTAAACTGGTGGGGGATCCTGTAGCGAGTCTGATGTGCTAGATTTTAAAGACAAACCTTGCAAAAAAAACGTTGATTTTGGATAACAATCTTAAATGTTTTTTGGGGTAATCTACCCATTTTCTAATTTTTTACGTAAACTGGTGGGGGATCCTGTAGCGAGTCTGATGTGCTAGATTTTAAAGACAAACCTTGCAAAAAAAACGTTGATTTTGGATAACAATCTTAAATGTTTTTTGGGGTAATCTACCCATTTTCTAATTTTTTACGTAAACTGGTGGGGGATCCTGTAGCGAGTCTGATGTGCTAGATTTTAAAGACAAACCTTGCAAAAAAAACGTTGATTTTGGATAACAATCTTAAATGTTTTTTGGGGTAATCTACCCATTTTCTAATTTTTTACGTAAACTGGTGGGGGATCCTGTAGCGAGTCTGATGTGCTAGATTTTAAAGACAAACCTTGCAAAAAAAACGTTGATTTTGGATAACAATCTTAAATGTTTTTTGGGGTAATCTACCCATTTTCTATTTTTTTACGTAAACTGGTGGGGGATCCTGTAGCGAGTCTGATGTGCTAGATTTTAAAGACAAACCTTGCAAAAAAAACGTTGATTTTGGATAACAATCTTAAATGTTTTTTGGGGTAATCTACCCATTTTCTATTTTTTTACGTAAACTGGTGGGGGATCCTGTAGCGAGTCTGATGTGCTAGATTTTAAAGACAAACCTTGCAAAAAAAACGTTGATTTTGGATAACAATCTTAAATGTTTTTTGGGGTAATCTACCCATTTTCTATTTTTTTACGTAAACTGGTGGGGGATCCTGTAGCGAGTCTGATGTGCTAGATTTTAAAGACAAACCTTGCAAAAAACACGTTGATTTTGGATAACAATCTTAAATGTTTTTTGGGGTAATCTACCAATTTTCTAATTTTTTACGTAAACTGGTGGGGGGAGGGTCCTGTAGCGAGTCTGATGTGCTAGATTTTAAAGACAAACCTTGCAAAAAAAAACGTTGATTTTGGATAACAATCTTAAATGTTTTTTGGGGTAATCTACCAATTTTCTAATTTTTTACGTAAACTGGTGGGGGGCGCTATAGATTCCTCCGCATCTCTTTGGTGAGTCTGATGTGTTAGATTTTAAAGATAACTTGTTAATAATAAAGAAAAGGTAGATTTTAGCTAAGAGTCTACAAAAATTCTTCTGTTTTTGCCTTCGCGCTCCCGTAGTGCGTCCGATCTGTTAAATTTTAAGGAAAAATTTGTCTAAAATAAAAGAAACTGTACATTTAGACTAACAGTCTTTGACTATTTTTTGGGTATTTTCTATTTTTTTACGTAAACTGGTGGGGGATCCTGTAGCGAGTCTGATGTGCTAGATTTTAAAGACAAACCTTGCAAAAAAAACGTTGATTTTGGATAACAATCTTAAATGTTTTTTGGGTAATCTACCCATTTTCTATTTTTTTACGTAAACTGGTGGGGGATCCTGTAGCGAGTCTGATGTGCTAGATTTTAAAGATAAACCTTACAAAAAAAACGTTGATTTTGGATAACAATCTTAAATGTTTTTTGGGGTAATCTACCCATTTTCTATTTTTTTACGTAAACTGGTGGGGGATCCTGTAGCGAGTCTGATGTGCTAGATTTTAAAGACAAACCTTGCAAAAAAAACGTTGATTTTGGATAACAATCTTAAATGTTTTTTGGGGTAATCTACCCATTTTCTATTTTTTTACGTAAACTGGTGGGGGATCCTGTAGCGAGTCTGATGTGCTAGATTTTAAAGACAAACCTTGCAAAAAAAACGTTGATTTTGGATAACAATCTTAAATGTTTTTTGGGGTAATCTACCCATTTTCTATTTTTTTACGTAAACTGGTGGGGGATCCTGTAGCGAGTCTGATGTGCTAGATTTTAAAGACAAACCTTGCAAAAAAAACGTTGATTTTGGATAACAATCTTAAATGTTTTTTGGGGTAATCTACCCATTTTCTATTTTTTTACGTAAACTGGTGGGGGATCCTGTAGCGAGTCTGATGTGCTAGATTTTAAAGACAAACCTTGCAAAAAAAACGTTGATTTTGGATAACAATCTTAAATGTTTTTTGGGGTAATCTACCCATTTTCTATTTTTTTACGTAAACTGGTGGGGGATCCTGTAGCGAGTCTGATGTGCTAGATTTTAAAAACAAACCTTGCAAAAAAAACGTTGATTTTGGATAACAATCTTAAATGTTTTTTTGGGGTAATCTACCCATTTTCTATTTTTTTACGTAAACTGGTGGGGGATCCTGTAGCGAGTCTGATGTGCTAGATTTTAAAGACAAACCTTGCAAAAAAAACGTTGATTTTGGATAACAATCTTAAATGTTTTTTGGGGTAATCTACCCATTTTCTAATTTTTTACGTAAACTGGTGGGGGATCCTGTAGCGAGTCTGATGTGCTAGATTTTAAAGACAAACCTTGCAAAAAAAACGTTGATTTTGGATAACAATCTTAAATGTTTTTTGGGGTAATCTACCCATTTTCTAATTTTTTACGTAAACTGGTGGGGGATCCTGTAGCGAGTCTGATGTGCTAGATTTTAAAGACAAACCTTGCAAAAAAAAACGTTGATTTTGGATAACAATCTTAAATGTTTTTTGGGGTAATCTACCCATTTTCTATTTTTTTACGTAAACTGGTGGGGGATCCTGTAGCGAGTCTGATGTGCTAGATTTTAAAGACAAACCTTGCAAAAAAAACGTTGATTTTGGATAACAATCTTAAATGTTTTTTGGGGTAATCTACCCATTTTCTATTTTTTTACGTAAACTGGTGGGGGATCCTGTAGCGAGTCTGATGTGCTAGATTTTAAAGACAAACCTTGCAAAAAAAACGTTGATTTTGGATAACAATCTTAAATGTTTTTTGGGGTAATCTACCAATTTTCTAATTTTTTACGTAAACTGGTGGGGGGAGGGTCCTGTAGCGAGTCTGATGTGCTAGATTTTAAAGACAAACCTTGCAAAAAAAAACGTTGATTTTGGATAACAATCTTAAATGTTTTTTGGGGTAATCTACCAATTTTCTAATTTTTTACGTAAACTGGTGGGGGGCCCTATAGATTCCTCCGCATCTCTTTGGTGAGTCTGATGTGTTAGATTTTAAAGATAACTTGTTAATAATAAAGAAAAGGTAGATTTTAGCTAAGAGTCTTCAAAAATTCTTCTGTTTTTGCCTTCGCGCTCCCGTAGTGCGTCCGATCTGTTAAATTTTAAGGAAAAATTTGTCTAAAATAAAAGAAACTGTACATTTAGACTAACAGTCTTTGACTATTTTTTGGGTATTTTCTATTTTTTTACGTAAACTGGTGGGGGATCCTGTAGCGAGTCTGATGTGCTAGATTTTAAAGACAAACCTTGCAAAAAAAACGTTGATTTTGGATAACAATCTTAAATGTTTTTTGGGGTAATCTACCAATTTTCTAATTTTTTACGTAAACTGGTGGGGGGAGGGTCCTGTAGCGAGTCTGATGTGCTAGATTTTAAAGACAAACCTTGCAAAAAAAAACGTTGATTTTGGATAACAATCTTAAATGTTTTTTGGGGTAATCTACCAATTTTCTAATTTTTTACGTAAACTGGTGGGGGGCCCTATAGATTCCTCCGCATCTCTTTGGTGAGTCTGATGTGTTAGATTTTAAAGATAACTTGTTAATAATAAAGAAAAGGTAGATTTTAGCTAAGAGTCTTCAAAAATTCTTCTGTTTTTGCCTTCGCGCTCCCGTAGTGCGTCCGATCTGTTAAATTTTAAGGAAAAATTTGTCTAAAATAAAAGAAACTGTACATTTAGACTAACAGTCTTTGACTATTTTTTGGGTATTTTCTATTTTTTTACGTAAACTGGTGGGGGATCCTGTAGCGAGTCTGATGTGCTAGATTTTAAAGACAAACCTTGCAAAAAAAACGTTGATTTTGGATAACAATCTTAAATGTTTTTTGGGGTAATCTACCCATTTTCTATTTTTTTACGTAAACTGGTGGGGGATCCTGTAGCGAGTCTGATGTGCTAGATTTTAAAGACAAACCTTGCAAAAAAAACGTTGATTTTGGATAACAATCTTAAATGTTTTTTGGGGTAATCTACCCATTTTCTATTTTTTTACGTAAACTGGTGGGGGATCCTGTAGCGAGTCTGATGTGCTAGATTTTAAAGACAAACCTTGCAAAAAAAACGTTGATTTTGGATAACAATCTTAAATGTTTTTTGGGGTAATCTACCCATTTTCTATTTTTTTACGTAAACTGGTGGGGGATCCTGTAGCGAGTCTGATGTTTTAAAGACAAACCTTGCAAAAAAAACGTTGATTTTGGATAACAATCTTAAATGTTTTTTGGGGTAATCTACCCAATTTCTAATTTTTTACGTAAACTGGTGGGGGATCCTGTAGCGAGTCTGATGTGCTAGATTTTAAAGACAAACCTTGCAAAAAAAACGTTGATTTTGGATAACAATCTTAAATGTTTTTTGGGGTAATCTACCCATTTTCTAATTTTTTACGTAAACTGGTGGGGGATCCTGTAGCGAGTCTGATGTGCTAGATTTTAAAGACAAACCTTGCAAAAAAAACGTTGATTTTGGATAACAATCTTAAATGTTTTTTGGGGTAATCTACCCATTTTCTAATTTTTTACGTAAACTGGTGGGGGATCCTGTAGCGAGTCTGATGTGCTAGATTTTAAAGACAAACCTTGCAAAAAAAACGTTGATTTTGGATAACAATCTTAAATGTTTTTTGGGGTAATCTACCCATTTTCTATTTTTTTACGTAAACTGGTGGGGGATCCTGTAGCGAGTCTGATGTGCTAGATTTTAAAGACAAACCTTGTAAAAAAAACGTTGATTTTGGATAACAATCTTAAATGTTTTTTGGGGTAATCTACCCATTTTCTATTTTTTTACGTAAACTGGTGGGGGATCCTGTAGCGAGTCTGATGTGCTAGATTTTAAAGACAAACCTTGCAAAAAAAACGTTGATTTTGGATAACAATCTTAAATGTTTTTTGGGGTAATCTACCAATTTTCTAATTTTTTACGTAAACTGGTGGGGGGAGGGTCCTGTAGCGAGTCTGATGTGCTAGATTTTAAAGACAAACCTTGCAAAAAAAAACGTTGATTTTGGATAACAATCTTAAATGTTTTTTGGGGTAATCTACCCAATTTCTAATTTTTTACGTAAACTGGTGGGGGATCCTGTAGCGAGTCTGATGTGCTAGATTTTAAAGACAAACCTTGCAAAAAAACGTTGATTTTGGATAACAATCTTAAATGTTTTTTGGGGTAATCTACCCATTTTCTAATTTTTTACGTAAACTGGTGGGGGATCCTGTAGCGAGTCTGATGTGCTAGATTTTAAAGACAAACCTTGCAAAAAAAACGTTGATTTTGGATAACAATCTTAAATGTTTTTTGGGGTAATCTACCCATTTTCTAATTTTTTACGTAAACTGGTGGGGGATCCTGTAGCGAGTCTGATGTGCTAGATTTTAAAGACAAACCTTGCAAAAAAAACGTTGATTTTGGATAACAATCTTAAATGTTTTTTGGGGTAATCTACCCATTTTCTATTTTTTTACGTAAACTGGTGGGGGATCCTGTAGCGAGTCTGATGTGCTAGATTTTAAAGACAAACCTTGCAAAAAAAACGTTGATTTTGGATAACAATCTTAAATGTTTTTTGGGGTAATCTACCAATTTTCTAATTTTTTACGTAAACTGGTGGGGGGAGGGTCCTGTAGCGAGTCTGATGTGCTAGATTTTAAAGACAAACCTTGCAAAAAAAAACGTTGATTTTGGATAACAATCTTAAATGTTTTTTGGGGTAATCTACCAATTTTCTAATTTTTTACGTAAACTGGTGGGGGGCCCTATAGATTCCTCCGCATCTCTTTGGTGAGTCTGATGTGTTAGATTTTAAAGATAACTTGTTAATAATAAAGAAAAGGTAGATTTTAGCTAAGAGTCTTCAAAAATTCTTCTGTTTTTGCCTTCGCGCTCCCGTAGTGCGTCCGATCTGTTAAATTTTAAGGAAAAATTTGTCTAAAATAAAAGAAACTGTACATTTAGACTAACAGTCTTTGACTATTTTTTGGGTATTTTCTATTTTTTTACGTAAACTGGTGGGGGATCCTGTAGCGAGTCTGATGTGCTAGATTTTAAAGACAAACCTTGCAAAAAAAACGTTGATTTTGGATAACAATCTTAAATGTTTTTTGGGGTAATCTACCAATTTTCTAATTTTTTACGTAAACTGGTGGGGGGAGGGTCCTGTAGCGAGTCTGATGTGCTAGATTTTAAAGACAAACCTTGCAAAAAAAACGTTGATTTTGGATAACAATCTTAAATGTTTTTTGGGGTAATCTACCCATTTTCTATTTTTTTACGTAAACTGGTGGGGGATCCTGTAGCGAGTCTGATGTGCTAGATTTTAAAGACAAACCTTGCAAAAAAAACGTTGATTTTGGATAACAATCTTAAATGTTTTTTGGGGTAATCTACCAATTTTCTAATTTTTTACGTAAACTGGGGGGGGGAGGGTCCTGTAGCGAGTCTGATGTGCTAGATTTTAAAGATAAACCTTGCAAAAAAAAACGTTGATTTTGGATAACAATCTTAAATGTTTTTTGGGGTAATCTACCAATTTTCTAATTTTTTACGTAAACTGGTGGGGGGCCCTATAGATTCCTCCGCATCTCTTTGGTGAGTCTGATGTGTTAGATTTTAAAGATAACTTGTTAATAATAAAGAAAAGGTAGATTTTAGCTAAGAGTCTTCAAAAATTCTTCTGTTTTTGCCTTCGCGCTCCCGTAGTGCGTCCGATCTGTTAAATTTTAAGGAAAAATTTGTCTAAAATAAAAGAAACTGTACATTTAGACTAACAGTCTTTGACTATTTTTTGGGTATTTTCTATTTTTTTACGTAAACTGGTGGGGGATCCTGTAGCGAGTCTGATGTGCTAGATTTTAAAGACAAACCTTGCAAAAAAAACGTTGATTTTGGATAACAATCTTAAATGTTTTTTGGGGTAATCTACCCATTTTCTATTTTTTTACGTAAACTGGTGGGGGATCCTGTAGCGAGTCTGATGTGCTAGATTTTAAAGACAAACCTTGCAAAAAAAACGTTGATTTTGGATAACAATCTTAAATGTTTTTTGGGGTAATCTACCCATTTTCTATTTTTTTACGTAAACTGGTGGGGGATCCTGTAGCGAGTCTGATGTGCTAGATTTTAAAGACAAACCTTGCAAAAAAAACGTTGATTTTGGATAACAATCTTAAATGTTTTTTGGGGTAATCTACCCATTTTCTATTTTTTTACGTAAACTGGTGGGGGATCCTGTAGCGAGTCTGATGTGCTAGATTTTAAAGACAAACCTTGCAAAAAAAACGTTGATTTTGGATAACAATCTTAAATGTTTTTTGGGGTAATCTACCCAATTTCTAATTTTTTACGTAAACTGGTGGGGGATCCTGTAGCGAGTCTGATGTGCTAGATTTTAAAGACAAACCTTGCAAAAAAAACGTTGATTTTGGATAACAATCTTAAATGTTTTTTGGGGTAATCTACCCATTTTCTAATTTTTTACGTAAACTGGTGGGGGATCCTGTAGCGAGTCTGATGTGCTAGATTTTAAAGACAAACCTTGCAAAAAAAACGTTGATTTTGGATAACAATCTTAAATGTTTTTTGGGGTAATCTACCCATTTTCTAATTTTTTACGTAAACTGGTGGGGGATCCTGTAGCGAGTCTGATGTGCTAGATTTTAAAGACAAACCTTGCAAAAAAAACGTTGATTTTGGATAACAATCTTAAATGTTTTTTGGGGTAATCTACCCATTTTCTATTTTTTTACGTAAACTGGTGGGGGATCCTGTAGCGAGTCTGATGTGCTAGATTTTAAAGACAAACCTTGCAAAAAAAACGTTGATTTTGGATAACAATCTTAAATGTTTTTTGGGGTAATCTACCCATTTTCTATTTTTTTACGTAAACTGGTGGGGGATCCTGTAGCGAGTCTGATGTGCTAGATTTTAAAGACAAACCTTGCAAAAAAAACGTTGATTTTGGATAACAATCTTAAATGTTTTTTGGGGTAATCTACCCATTTTCTATTTTTTTACGTAAACTGGTGGGGGATCCTGTAGCGAGTCTGATGTGCTAGATTTTAAAGACAAACCTTGCAAAAAAAACGTTGATTTTGGATAACAATCTTAAAGGTTTTTTGGGGTAATCTACCAATTTTCTAATTTTTTACGTAAACTGGTGGGGGGAGGGTCCTGTAGCGAGTCTGATGTGCTAGATTTTAAAGACAAACCTTGCAAAAAAAAACGTTGATTTTGGATAACAATCTTAAATGTTTTTTGGGGTAATCTACCAATTTTCTAATTTTTTACGTAAACTGGTGGGGGGCCCTATAGATTCCTCCGCATCTCTTTGGTGAGTCTGATGTGTTAGATTTTAAAGATAACTTGTTAATAATAAAGAAAAGGTAGATTTTAGCTAAGAGTCTTCAAAAATTCTTCTGTTTTTGCCTTCGCGCTCCCGTAGTGCGTCCGATCTGTTAAATTTTAAGGAAAAATTTGTCTAAAATAAAAGAAACTGTACATTTAGACTAACAGTCTTTGACTATTTTTTGGGTATTTTCTATTTTTTTACGTAAACTGGTGGGGGATCCTGTAGCGAGTCTGATGTGCTAGATTTTAAAGACAAACCTTGCAAAAAAAACGTTGATTTTGGATAACAATCTTAAATGTTTTTTGGGGTAATCTACCAATTTTCTAATTTTTTACGTAAACTGGTGGGGGGAGGGTCCTGTAGCGAGTCTGATGTGCTAGATTTTAAAGACAAACCTTGCAAAAAAAACGTTGATTTTGGATAACAATCTTAAATGTTTTTTGGGGTAATCTACCCATTTTCTATTTTTTTACGTAAACTGGTGGGGGATCCTGTAGCGAGTCTGATGTGCTAGATTTTAAAGATAAACCTTACAAAAAAAACGTTGATTTTGGATAACAATCTTAAATGTTTTTTGGGGTAATCTACCCATTTTCTATTTTTTTACGTAAACTGGTGGGGGATCCTGTAGCGAGTCTGATGTGCTAGATTTTAAAGATAAACCTTACAAAAAAAACGTTGATTTTGGATGACAATCTTAAATGTTTTTTGGGGTAATCTACCAATTTTCTAATTTTTTACGTAAACTGGTGGGGGGAGGGTCCTGTAGCGAGTCTGATGTGCTAGATTTTAAAGACAAACCTTGCAAAAAAAAACGTTGATTTTGGATAACAATCTTAAATGTTTTTTGGGGTAATCTACCCATTTTCTATTTTTTTACGTAAACTGGTGGGGGATCCTGTAGCGAGTCTGATGTGCTAGATTTTAAAGATAAACCTTACAAAAAAAACGTTGATTTTGGATAACAATCTTAAATGTTTTTTGGGGTAATCTACCCATTTTCTATTTTTTTACGTAAACTGGTGGGGGATCCTGTAGCGAGTCTGATGTGCTAGATTTTAAAGATAAACCTTACAAAAAAAACGTTGATTTTGGATAACAATCTTAAATGTTTTTTGGGGTAATCTACCAATTTTCTAATTTTTTACGTAAACTGGTGGGGGGAGGGTCCTGTAGCGAGTCTGATGTGCTAGATTTTAAAGACAAACCTTGCAAAAAAAAACGTTGATTTTGGATAACAATCTTAAATGTTTTTTGGGGTAATCTACCAATTTTCTAATTTTTTACGTAAACTGGTGGGGGGCCCTATAGATTCCTCCGCATCTCTTTGGTGAGTCTGATGTATTAGATTTTAAAGATAATTTGTTAATAATAAAGAAAAGGTAGATTTTAGCTAAGAGTCTTCAAACATTCTTCTGTTTTTGCCTTCGCGCTCCCGTAGTGCGTCCGATCTGTTAAATTTTAAGGAAAAATTTGTCTAAAATAAAAGAAACTGTACATTTAGACTAACAGTCTTTGACTATTTTTTGGGTATTTTCTATTTTTTTACGTAAACTGGTGGGGGATCCTGTAGCGAGTCTGATGTGCTAGATTTTAAAGACAAACCTTGCAAAAAAAACGTTGATTTTGGATAACAATCTTAAATGTTTTTTGGGGTAATCTACCAATTTTCTAATTTTTTACGTAAACTGGTGGGGGGAGGGTCCTGTAGCGAGTCTGATGTGCTAGATTTTAAAGACAAACCTTGCAAAAAAAACGTTGATTTTGGATAACAATCTTAAATGTTTTTTGGGGTAATCTACCCATTTTCTATTTTTTTACGTAAACTGGTGGGGGATCCTGTAGCGAGTCTGATGTGCTAGATTTTAAAGACAAACCTTGCAAAAAAAAACGTTGATTTTGGATAACAATCTTAAATGTTTTTTGGGGTAATCTACCCATTTTCTATTTTTTTACGTAAACTGGTGGGGGATCCTGTAGCGAGTCTGATGTGCTAGATTTTAAAGACAAACCTTGCAAAAAAAACGTTGATTTTGGATAACAATCTTAAATGTTTTTTGGGGCAATCTACCAATTTTCTAATTTTTTACGTAAACTGGTGGGGGGAGGGTCCTGTAGCGAGTCTGATGTGCTAGATTTTAAAGACAAACCTTGCAAAAAAAAACGTTGATTTTGGATAACAATCTTAAATGTTTTTTGGGGTAATCTACCAATTTTCTAATTTTTTACGTAAACTGGTGGGGGGCCCTATAGATTCCTCCGCATCTCTTTGGTGAGTCTGATGTGTTAGATTTTAAAGATAATTTGTTAATAATAAAGAAAAGGTAGATTTTAGCTAAGAGTCTTCAAAAATTCTTCTGTTTTTGCCTTCGCGCTCCCGTAGTGCGTCCGATCTGTTAAATTTTAAGGAAAAATTTGTCTAAAATAAAAGAAACTGTACATTTAGACTAACAGTCTTTGACTATTTTTTGGGTATTTTCTATTTTTTTACGTAAACTGGTGGGGGATCCTGTAGCGAGTCTGATGTGCTAGATTTTAAAGACAAACCTTGCAAAAAAAACGTTGATTTTGGATAACAATCTTAAATGTTTTTTGGGGTAATCTACCCATTTTCTATTTTTTTACGTAAACTGGTGGGGGATCCTGTAGCGAGTCTGATGTGCTAGATTTTAAAGACAAACCTTGCAAAAAAAACGTTGATTTTGGATAACAATCTTAAATGTTTTTTGGGGTAATCTACCCATTTTCTATTTTTTTACGTAAACTGGTGGGGGATCCTGTAGCGAGTCTGATGTGCTAGATTTTAAAGACAAACCTTGCAAAAAAAACGTTGATTTTGGATAACAATCTTAACTGTTTTTTGGGGTAATCTACCCATTTTCTATTTTTTTACGTAAACTGGTGGGGGATCCTGTAGCGAGTCTGATGTGCTAGATTTTAAAGACAAACCTTGCAAAAAAAACGTTGATTTTGGATAACAATCTTAAATGTTTTTTGGGGTAATCTACCCATTTTCTATTTTTTTACGTAAACTGGTGGGGGATCCTGTAGCGAGTCTGATGTGCTAGATTTTAAAGACAAACCTTGCAAAAAAAACGTTGATTTTGGATAACAATCTTAAATGTTTTTTGGGGTAATCTACCAATTTTCTAATTTTTTACGTAAACTGGTGGGGGGAGGGTCCTGTAACGAGTCTGATGTGCTAGATTTTAAAGACAAACCTTGCAAAAAAAACGTTGATTTTGGATAACAATCTTAAATGTTTTTTGGGGTAATCTACCCATTTTCTATTTTTTTACGTAAACTGGTGGGGGATCCTGTAGCGAGTCTGATGTGCTAGATTTTAAAGACAAACCTTGCAAAAAAAACGTTGATTTTGGATAACAATCTTAAATGTTTTTTGGGGTAATCTACCCATTTTCTATTTTTTTACGTAAACTGGTGGGGGATCCTGTAGCGAGTCTGATGTGCTAGATTTTAAAGACAAACCTTGCAAAAAAAACGTTGATTTTGGATAACAATCTTAAATGTTTTTTGGGGTAATCTACCCATTTTCTATTTTTTTACGTAAACTGGTGGGGGATCCTGTAGCGAGTCTGATGTGCTAGATTTTAAAGACAAACCTTGCAAAAAAAACGTTGATTTTGGATAACAATCTTAAATGTTTTTTGGGGTAATCTACCCATTTTCTATTTTTTTACGTAAACTGGTGGGGGATCCTGTAGCGAGTCTGATGTGCTAGATTTTAAAGACAAACCTTGCAAAAAAAACGTTGATTTTGGATAACAATCTTAAATGTTTTTTGGGGTAATCTACCCATTTTCTATTTTTTTACGTAAACTGGTGGGGGATCCTGTAGCGAGTCTGATGTGCTAGATTTTAAAGACAAACCTTGCAAAAAAAACGTTGATTTTGGATAACAATCTTAAATGTTTTTTGGGGTAATCTACCCATTTTCTATTTTTTTACGTAAACTGGTGGGGGATCCTGTAGCGAGTCTGATGTGCTAGATTTTAAAGACAAACCTTGCAAAAAAAAACGTTGATTTTGGATAACAATCTTAAATGTTTTTTGGGGTAATCTACCCATTTTCTATTTTTTTACGTAAACTGGTGGGGGATCCTGTAGCGAGTCTGATGTGCTAGATTTTAAAGACAAACCTTGCAAAAAAAACGTTGATTTTGGATAACAATCTTAAATGTTTTTTGGGGTAATCTACCAATTTTCTAATTTTTTACGTAAACTGGTGGGGGGAGGGTCCTGTAGCGAGTCTGATGTGCTAGATTTTAAAGACAAACCTTGCAAAAAAAAACGTTGATTTTGGATAACAATCTTAAATGTTTTTTGGGGTAATCTACCAATTTTCTAATTTTTTACGTAAACTGGTGGGGGGCCCTATAGATTCCTCCGCATCTCTTTGGTGAGTCTGATGTGTTAGATTTTAAAGATAATTTGTTAATAATAAAGAAAAGGTAGATTTTAGCTAAGAGTCTTCAAAAATTCTTCTGTTTTTGCCTTCGCGCTCCCGTAGTGCGTCCGATCTGTTAAATTTTAAGGAAAAATTTGTCTAAAATAAAAGAAACTGTACATTTAGACTAACAGTCTTTGACTATTTTTTGGGTATTTTCTATTTTTTTACGTAAACTGGTGGGGGATCCTGTAGCGAGTCTGATGTGCTAGATTTTAAAGACAAACCTTGCAAAAAAAACGTTGATTTTGGATAACAATCTTAAATGTTTTTTGGGGTAATCTACCCATTTTCTATTTTTTTACGTAAACTGGTGGGGGATCCTGTAGCGAGTCTGATGTGCTAGATTTTAAAGACAAACCTTGCAAAAAAAACGTTGATTTTGGATAACAATCTTAAATGTTTTTTGGGGTAATCTACCCATTTTCTATTTTTTTACGTAAACTGGTGGGGGATCCTGTAGCGAGTCTGATGTGCTAGATTTTAAAGACAAACCTTGCAAAAAAAACGTTGATTTTGGATAACAATCTTAACTGTTTTTTGGGGTAATCTACCCATTTTCTATTTTTTTACGTAAACTGGTGGGGGATCCTGTAGCGAGTCTGATGTGCTAGATTTTAAAGACAAACCTTGCAAAAAAAACGTTGATTTTGGATAACAATCTTAAATGTTTTTTGGGGTAATCTACCCATTTTCTATTTTTTTACGTAAACTGGTGGGGGATCCTGTAGCGAGTCTGATGTGCTAGATTTTAAAGACAAACCTTGCAAAAAAAACGTTGATTTTGGATAACAATCTTAAATGTTTTTTGGGGTAATCTACCAATTTTCTAATTTTTTACGTAAACTGGTGGGGGGAGGGTCCTGTAACGAGTCTGATGTGCTAGATTTTAAAGACAAACCTTGCAAAAAAAACGTTGATTTTGGATAACAATCTTAAATGTTTTTTGGGGTAATCTACCCATTTTCTATTTTTTTACGTAAACTGGTGGGGGATCCTGTAGCGAGTCTGATGTGCTAGATTTTAAAGACAAACCTTGCAAAAAAAACGTTGATTTTGGATAACAATCTTAAATGTTTTTTGGGGTAATCTACCCATTTTCTATTTTTTTACGTAAACTGGTGGGGGATCCTGTAGCGAGTCTGATGTGCTAGATTTTAAAGACAAACCTTGCAAAAAAAACGTTGATTTTGGATAACAATCTTAACTGTTTTTTGGGGTAATCTACCCATTTTCTATTTTTTTACGTAAACTGGTGGGGGATCCTGTAGCGAGTCGATGTGCTAGATTTTAAAGACAAACCTTGCAAAAAAAACGTTGATTTTGGATAACAATCTTAAATGTTTTTTGGGGTAATCTACCCATTTTCTATTTTTTTACGTAAACTGGTGGGGGATCCTGTAGCGAGTCTGATGTGCTAGATTTTAAAGACAAACCTTGCAAAAAAAACGTTGATTTTGGATAACAATCTTAAATGTTTTTTGGGGTAATCTACCAATTTTCTAATTTTTTACGTAAACTGGTGGGGGGCCCTATAGATTCCTCCGCATCTCTTTGGTGAGTCTGATGTGTTAGATTTTAAAGATAACTTGTTAATAATAAAGAAAAGGTAGATTTTAGCTAAGAGTCTTCAAAAATTCTTCTGTTTTTGCCTTCGCGCTCCCGTAGTGCGTCCGATCTGTTAAATTTTAAGGAAAAATTTGTCTAAAATAAAAGAAACTGTACATTTAGACTAACAGTCTTTGACTATTTTTTGGGTATTTTCTATTTTTTTACGTAAACTGGTGGGGGATCCTGTAGCGAGTCTGATGTGCTAGATTTTAAAGACAAACCTTGCAAAAAAAACGTTGATTTTGGATAACAATCTTAAATGTTTTTTGGGGTAATCTACCCATTTTCTATTTTTTTACGTAAACTGGTGGGGGATCCTGTAGCGAGTCTGATGTGCTAGATTTTAAAGACAAACCTTGCAAAAAAAACGTTGATTTTGGATAACAATCTTAAATGTTTTTTGGGGTAATCTACCCATTTTCTATTTTTTTACGTAAACTGTGGGGGATCCTGTAGCGAGTCTGATGTGCTAGATTTTAAAGACAAACCTTGCAAAAAAAACGTTGATTTTGGATAACAATCTTAAATGTTTTTTGGGGTAATCTACCCATTTTCTATTTTTTTACGTAAACTGGTGGGGGATCCTGTAGCGAGTCTGATGTGCTAGATTTTAAAGACAAACCTTGCAAAAAAAACGTTGATTTTGGATAACAATCTTAAATGTTTTTTGGGGTAATCTACCCATTTTCTATTTTTTTACGTAAACTGGTGGGGGATCCTGTAGCGAGTCTGATGTGCTAGATTTTAAAGACAAACCTTGCAAAAAAAACGTTGATTTTGGATAACAATCTTAAATGTTTTTTGGGGTAATCTACCAATTTTCTAATTTTTTACGTAAACTGGTGGGGGGAGGGTCCTGTAGCGAGTCTGATGTGCTAGATTTTAAAGACAAACCTTGCAAAAAAAAACGTTGATTTTGGATAACAATCTTAAATGTTTTTTGGGGTAATCTACCAATTTTCTAATTTTTTACGTAAACTGGTGGGGGGCCCTATAGATTCCTCCGCATCTCTTTGGTGAGTCTGATGTGTTAGATTTTAAAGATAACTTGTTAATAATAAAGAAAAGGTAGATTTTAGCTAGGAGTCTTCAAAAATTCTTCTGTTTTTGCCTTCGCGCTCCCGTAGTGCGTCCGATCTGTTAAATTTTAAGGAAAAATTTGTCTAAAATAAAAGAAACTGTACATTTAGACTAACAGTCTTTGACTATTTTTTGGGTATTTTCTATTTTTTTACGTAAACTGGTGGGGGATCCTGTAGCGAGTCTGATGTGCTAGATTTTAAAGACAAACCTTGCAAAAAAAAACGTTGATTTTGGATAACAATCTTAAATGTTTTTTGGGGTAATCTACCCATTTTCTAATTTTTTACGTAAACTGGTGGGGGGAGGGTCCTGTAGCGAGTCTGATGTGCTAGATTTTAAAGACAAACCTTGCAAAAAAAAACGTTGATTTTGGATAACAATCTTAAATGTTTTTTGGGGTAATCTACCCATTTTCTATTTTTTTACGTAAACTGGTGGGGGATCCTGTAGCGAGTCTGATGTGCTAGATTTTAAAGACAAACCTTGCAAAAAAAACGTTGATTTTGGATAACAATCTTAAATGTTTTTTGGGGTAATCTACCCATTTTCTATTTTTTTACGTAAACTGGTGGGGGATCCTGTAGCGAGTCTGATGTGCTAGATTTTAAAGACAAACCTTGCAAAAAAAAACGTTGATTTTGGATAACAATCTTAAATGTTTTTTGGGGTAATCTACCCATTTTCTATTTTTTTACGTAAACTGGTGGGGGATCCTGTAGCGAGTCTGATGTGCTAGATTTTAAAGACAAACCTTGCAAAAAAAACGTTGATTTTGGATAACAATCTTAAATGTTTTTTGGGATAATCTACCCATTTTCTATTTTTTTACGTAAACTGGTGGGGGATCCTGTAGCGAGTCTGATGTGCTAGATTTTAAAGACAAACCTTGCAAAAAAAACGTTGATTTTGGATAACAATCTTAAATGTTTTTTGGGGTAATCTACCCATTTTCTATTTTTTTACGTAAACTGGTGGGGGATCCTGTAGCGAGTCTGATGTGCTAGATTTTAAAGACAAACCTTGCAAAAAAAACGTTGATTTTGGATAACAATCTTAAATGTTTTTTGGGGTAATCTACCCATTTTCTAATTTTTTACGTAAACTGGTGGGGGGAGGGTCCTGTAGCGAGTCTGATGTGCTAGATTTTAAAGACAAACCTTGCAAAAAAAAACGTTGATTTTGGATAACAATCTTAAATGTTTTTTGGGGTAATCTACCAATTTTCTAATTTTTTACGTAAACTGGTGGGGGGCCCTATAGATTCCTCCGCATCTCTTTGGTGAGTCTGATGTGTTAGATTTTAAAGATAACTTGTTAATAATAAAGAAAAGGTAGATTTTAGCTAAGAGTCTTCAAAAATTCTTCTGTTTTTGCCTTCGCGCTCCGGTAGTGCGTCCGATCTGTTAAATTTTAAGGAAAAATTTGTCTAAAATAAAAGAAACTGTACATTTAGACTAACAGTCTTTGACTATTTTTTGGGTATTTTCTATTTTTTTACGTAAACTGGTGGGGGATCCTGTAGCGAGTCTGATGTGCTAGATTTTAAAGACAAACCTTGCAAAAAAAACGTTGATTTTGGATAACAATCTTAAATGTTTTTTGGGGTAATCTACCAATTTTCTAATTTTTTACGTAAACTGGTGGGGGGAGGGTCCTGTAGCGAGTCTGATGTGCTAGATTTTAAAGACAAACCTTGCAAAAAAAAACGTTGATTTTGGATAACAATCTTAAATGTTTTTTGGGGTAATCTACCAATTTTCTAATTTTTTACGTAAACTGGTGGGGGGCCCTATAGATTCCTCCGCATCTCTTTGGTGAGTCTGATGTGTTAGATTTTAAAGATAACTTGTTAATAATAAAGAAAAGGTAGATTTTAGCTAAGAGTCTTCAAAAATTCTTCTGTTTTTGCCTTCGCGCTCCCGTAGTGCGTCCGATCTGTTAAATTATAAAGAAAAATTTGTCTAAAATAAAAGAAACTGTACATTTAGACTAACAGTCTTTGACTATTTTTTGGGTATTTTCTATTTTTTTACGTAAACTGGTGGGGGATCCTGTAGCGAGTCTGATGTGCTAGATTTTAAAGACAAACCTTGCAAAAAAAACGTTGATTTTGGATAACAATCTTAAATGTTTTTTGGGGTAATCTACCCATTTTCTATTTTTTTACGTAAACTGGTGGGGGATCCTGTAGCGAGTCTGATGTGCTAGATTTTAAAGACAAACCTTGCAAAAAAAACGTTGATTTTGGATAACAATCTTAAATGTTTTTTGGGGTAATCTACCCATTTTCTATTTTTTTACGTAAACTGGTGGGGGATCCTGTAGCGAGTCTGATGTGCTAGATTTTAAAGACAAACCTTGCAAAAAAAACGTTGATTTTGGATAACAATCTTAAATGTTTTTTGGGGTAATCTACCCATTTTCTATTTTTTTACGTAAACTGGTGGGGGATCCTGTAGCGAGTCTGATGTGCTAGATTTTAAAGACAAACCTTGCAAAAAAAAACGTTGATTTTGGATAACAATCTTAAATGTTTTTTGGGGTAATCTACCCATTTTCTATTTTTTTACGTAAACTGGTGGGGGATCCTGTAGCGAGTCTGATGTGCTAGATTTTAAAGACAAACCTTGCAAAAAAAACGTTGATTTTGGATAACAATCTTAAATGTTTTTTGGGGTAATCTACCCATTTTCTATTTTTTTACGTAAACTGGTGGGGGATCCTGTAGCGAGTCTGATGTGCTAGATTTTAAAGACAAACCTTGCAAAAAAAACGTTGATTTTGGATAACAATCTTAAATGTTTTTTGGGGTAATCTACCCATTTTCTATTTTTTTACGTAAACTGGTGGGGGATCCTGTAGCGAGTCTGATGTGCTAGATTTTAAAGACAAACCTTGCAAAAAAAACGTTGATTTTGGATAACAATCTTAAATGTTTTTTGGGGTAATCTACCCATTTTCTATTTTTTTACGTAAACTGGTGGGGGATCCTGTAGCGAGTCTGATGTGCTAGATTTTAAAGACAAACCTTGCAAAAAAAACGTTGATTTTGGATAACAATCTTAACTGTTTTTTGGGGTAATCTACCCATTTTCTATTTTTTTACGTAAACTGGTGGGGGATCCTGTAGCGAGTCTGATGTGCTAGATTTTAAAGACAAACCTTGCAAAAAAAACGTTGATTTTGGATAACAATCTTAAATGTTTTTTGGGGTAATCTACCCATTTTCTATTTTTTTACGTAAACTGGTGGGGGATCCTGTAGCGAGTCTGATGTGCTAGATTTTAAAGACAAACCTTGCAAAAAAAACGTTGATTTTGGATAACAATCTTAAATGTTTTTTGGGGTAATCTACCAATTTTCTAATTTTTTACGTAAACTGGTGGGGGGAGGGTCCTGTAACGAGTCTGATGTGCTAGATTTTAAAGACAAACCTTGCAAAAAAAAACGTTGATTTTGGATAACAATCTTAAATGTTTTTTGGGGTAATCTACCAATTTTCTAATTTTTTACGTAAACTGGTGGGGGGCCCTATAGATTTCTCCGCATCTCTTTGGTGAGTCTGATGTGTTAGATTTTAAAGATAACTTGTTAATAATAAAGAAAAGGTAGATTTTAGCTAAGAGTCTTCAAAAATTCTTCTGTTTTTGCCTTCGCGCTCCCGTAGTGCGTCCGATCTGTTAAATTTTAAGGAAAAATTTGTCTAAAATAAAAGAAACTGTACATTTAGACTAACAGTCTTTGACTATTTTTTGGGTATTTTCTATTTTTTTACGTAAACTGGTGGGGGATCCTGTAGCGAGTCTGATGTGCTAGATTTTAAAGACAAACCTTGCAAAAAAAACGTTGATTTTGGATAACAATCTTAAATGTTTTTTGGGGTAATCTACCCATTTTCTATTTTTTTACGTAAACTGGTGGGGGATCCTGTAGCGAGTCTGATGTGCTAGATTTTAAAGACAAACCTTGCAAAAAAAACGTTGATTTTGGATAACAATCTTAAATGTTTTTTGGGGTAATCTACCCATTTTCTATTTTTTTACGTAAACTGGTGGGGGATCCTGTAGCGAGTCTGATGTGCTAGATTTTAAAGACAAACCTTGCAAAAAAAACGTTGATTTTGGATAACAATCTTAAATGTTTTTTGGGGTAATCTACCCATTTTCTATTTTTTTACGTAAACTGGTGGGGGATCCTGTAGCGAGTCTGATGTGCTAGATTTTAAAGACAAACCTTGCAAAAAAAACGTTGATTTTGGATAACAATCTTAAATGTTTTTTGGGGTAATCTACCCATTTTCTATTTTTTTACGTAAACTGGTGGGGGATCCTGTAGCGAGTCTGATGTGCTAGATTTTAAAGACAAACCTTGCAAAAAAAACGTTGATTTTGGATAACAATCTTAAATGTTTTTTGGGGTAATCTACCAATTTTCTAATTTTTTACGTAAACTGGTGGGGGGAGGGTCCTGTAACGAGTCTGATGTGCTAGATTTTAAAGACAAACCTTGCAAAAAAAAACGTTGATTTTGGATAACAATCTTAAATGTTTTTTGGGGTAATCTACCAATTTTCTAATTTTTTACGTAAACTGGTGGGGGGCCCTATAGATTCCTCCGCATCTCTTTGGTGAGTCTGATGTGTTAGATTTTAAAGATAACTTGTTAATAATAAAGAAAAGGTAGATTTTAGCTAAGAGTCTTCAAAAATTCTTCTGTTTTTGCCTTCGCGCTCCCGTAGTGCGTCCGATCTGTTAAATTTTAAGGAAAAATTTGTCTAACATAAAAGAAACTGTACATTTAGACTAACAGTCTTTGACTATTTTTTGGGTATTTTCTATTTTTTTACGTAAACTGGTGGGGGATCCTGTAGCGAGTCTGATGTGCTAGATTTTAAAGACAAACCTTGCAAAAAAAACGTTGATTTTGGATAACAATCTTAAATGTTTTTTGGGGTAATCTACCCATTTTCTATTTTTTTACGTAAACTGGTGGGGGATCCTGTAGCGAGTCTGATGTGCTAGATTTTAAAGACAAACCTTGCAAAAAAAACGTTGATTTTGGATAACAATCTTAAATGTTTTTTGGGGTAATCTACCCATTTTCTATTTTTTTACGTAAACTGGTGGGGGATCCTGTAGCGAGTCTGATGTGCTAGATTTTAAAGACAAACCTTGCAAAAAAAACGTTGATTTTGGATAACAATCTTAAATGTTTTTTGGGGTAATCTACCCATTTTCTATTTTTTTACGTAAACTGGTGGGGGATCCTGTAGCGAGTCTGATGTGCTAGATTTTAAAGACAAACCTTGCAAAAAAAACGTTGATTTTGGATAACAATCTTAAATGTTTTTTGGGGTAATCTACCCATTTTCTATTTTTTTACGTAAACTGGTGGGGGATCCTGTAGCGAGTCTGATGTGCTAGATTTTAAAGACAAACCTTGCAAAAAAAACGTTGATTTTGGATAACAATCTTAAATGTTTTTTGGGGTAATCTACCCATTTTCTATTTTTTTACGTAAACTGGTGGGGGATCCTGTAGCGAGTCTGATGTGCTAGATTTTAAAGACAAACCTTGCAAAAAAAACGTTGATTTTGGATAACAATCTTAAATGTTTTTTGGGGTAATCTACCCATTTTCTATTTTTTTACGTAAACTGGTGGGGGATCCTGTAGCGAGTCTGATGTGCTAGATTTTAAAGACAAACCTTGCAAAAAAAACGTTGATTTTGGATAACAATCTTAAATGTTTTTTGGGGTAATCTACCCATTTTCTATTTTTTTACGTAAACTGGTGGGGGATCCTGTAGCGAGTCTGATGTGCTAGATTTTAAAGACAAACCTTGCAAAAAAAACGTTGATTTTGGATAACAATCTTAAATGTTTTTTGGGGTAATCTACCAATTTTCTAATTTTTTACGTAAACTGGTGGGGGGAGGGTCCTGTAGCGAGTCTGATGTGCTAGATTTTAAAGACAAACCTTGCAAAAAAAAACGTTGATTTTGGATAACAATCTTAAATGTTTTTTGGGGTAATCTACCAATTTTCTAATTTTTTACGTAAACTGGTGGGGGGCCCTATAGATTCCTCCGCATCTCTTTGGTGAGTCTGATGTGTTAGATTTTAAAGATAACTTGTTAATAATAAAGAAAAGGTAGATTTTAGCTAGGAGTCTTCAAAAATTCTTCTGTTTTTGCCTTCGCGCTCCCGTAGTGCGTCCGATCTGTTAAATTTTAAGGAAAAATTTGTCTAAAATAAAAGAAACTGTACATTTAGACTAACAGTCTTTGACTATTTTTTGGGTATTTTCTATTTTTTTACGTAAACTGGTGGGGGATCCTGTAGCGAGTCTGATGTGCTAGATTTTAAAGACAAACCTTGCAAAAAAAACGTTGATTTTGGATAACAATCTTAAATGTTTTTTGGGGTAATCTACCAATTTTCTAATTTTTTACGTAAACTGGTGGGGGGAGGGTCCTGTAGCGAGTCTGATGTGCTAGATTTTAAAGACAAACCTTGCAAAAAAAAACGTTGATTTTGGATAACAATCTTAAATGTTTTTTGGGGTACCAATTTTCTAATTTTTTACGTAAACTGGTGGGGGGCCCTATAGATTCCTCCGCATCTCTTTGGTGAGTCTGATGTGTTAGATTTTAAAGATAATTTGTTAATAATAAAGAAAAGGTAGATTTTAGCTAAGAGTCTTCAAAAATTCTTCTGTTTTTGCCTTCGCGCTCCCGTAGTGCGTCCGATCTGTTAAATTTTAAGGAAAAATTTGTCTAAAATAAAAGAAACTGTACATTTAGACTAACAGTCTTTGACTATTTTTTGGGTATTTTCTATTTTTTTACGTAAACTGGTGGGGGATCCTGTAGCGAGTCTGATGTGCTAGATTTTAAAGACAAACCTTGCAAAAAAAACGTTGATTTTGGATAACAATCTTAAATGTTTTTTGGGGTAATCTACCCATTTTCTATTTTTTTACGTAAACTGGTGGGGGATCCTGTAGCGAGTCTGATGTGCTAGATTTTAAAGACAAACCTTGCAAAAAAAACGTTGATTTTGGATAACAATCTTAAATGTTTTTTGGGGTAATCTACCCATTTTCTAATTTTTTACGTAAACTGGTGGGGGGAGGGTCCTGTAGCGAGTCTGATGTGCTAGATTTTAAAGACAAACCTTGCAAAAAAAAACGTTGATTTTGGATAACAATCTTAAATGTTTTTTGGGGTAATCTACCAATTTTCTAATTTTTTACGTAAACTGGTGGGGGGCCCTATAGATTCCTCCGCATCTCTTTGGTGAGTCTGATGTGCTAGATTTTAAAGATAACTTGTTAATAATAAAGAAAAGGTAGATTTTAGCTAAGAGTCTTCAAAAATTCTTCTGTTTTTGCCTTCGCGCTCCCGTAGTGCGTCCGATCTGTTAAATTTTAAGGAAAAATTTGTCTAAAATAAAAGAAACTGTACATTTAGACTAACAGTCTTTGACTATTTTTTGGGTATTTTCTATTTTTTTACGTAAACTGGTGGGGGATCCTGTAGCGAGTCTGATGTGCTAGATTTTAAAGACAAACCTTGCAAAAAAAAACGTTGATTTTGGATAACAATCTTAAATGTTTTTTGGGGTAATCTACCAATTTTCTAATTTTTTACGTAAACTGGTGGGGGGAGGGTCCTGTAGCGAGTCTGATGTGCTAGATTTTAAAGACAAACCTTGCAAAAAAAAACGTTGATTTTGGATAACAATCTTAAATGTTTTTTGGGGTAATCTACCAATTTTCTAATTTTTTACGTAAACTGGTGGGGGGCCCTATAGATTCCTCCGCATCTCTTTGGTGAGTCTGATGTGTTAGATTTTAAAGATAACTTGTTAATAATAAAGAAAAGGTAGATTTTAGCTAAGAGTCTTCAAAAATTCTTCTGATTTTGCCTTCGCGCTCCCGTAGTGCGTCCGATCTGTTAAATTATAAAGAAAAATTTGTCTAAAATAAAAGAAACTGTACATTTAGACTAACAGTCTTTGACTATTTTTTGGGTATTTTCTATTTTTTTACGTAAACTGGTGGGGGATCCTGTAGCGAGTCTGATGTGCTAGATTTTAAAGACAAACCTTGCAAAAAAAAACGTTGATTTTGGATAACAATCTTAAATGTTTTTTGGGGTAATCTACCCATTTTCTATTTTTTTACGTAAACTGGTGGGGGATCCTGTAGCGAGTCTGATGTGCTAGATTTTAAAGACAAACCTTGCAAAAAAAACGTTGATTTTGGATAACAATCTTAAATGTTTTTTGGGGTAATCTACCCATTTTCTATTTTTTTACGTAAACTGGTGGGGGATCCTGTAGCGAGTCTGATGTGCTAGATTTTAAAGACAAACCTTGCAAAAAAAACGTTGATTTTGGATAACAATCTTAAATGTTTTTTGGGGTAATCTACCCATTTTCTATTTTTTTACGTAAACTGGTGGGGGATCCTGTAGCGAGTCTGATGTGCTAGATTTTAAAGACAAACCTTGCAAAAAAAAACGTTGATTTTGGATAACAATCTTAAATGTTTTTTGGGGTAATCTACCCATTTTCTATTTTTTTACGTAAACTGGTGGGGGATCCTGTAGCGAGTCTGATGTGCTAGATTTTAAAGACAAACCTTGCAAAAAAAACGTTGATTTTGGATAACAATCTTAAATGTTTTTTGGGGTAATCTACCCATTTTCTATTTTTTTACGTAAACTGGTGGGGGATCCTGTAGCGAGTCTGATGTGCTAGATTTTAAAGACAAACCTTGCAAAAAAAACGTTGATTTTGGATAACAATCTTAAATGTTTTTTGGGGTAATCTACCCATTTTCTATTTTTTTACGTAAACTGGTGGGGGATCCTGTAGCGAGTCTGATGTGCTAGATTTTAAAGACAAACCTTGCAAAAAAAAACGTTGATTTTGGATAACAATCTTAAATGTTTTTTGGGGTAATCTACCCATTTTCTATTTTTTTACGTAAACTGGTGGGGGATCCTGTAGCGAGTCTGATGTGCTAGATTTTAAAGACAAACCTTGCAAAAAAAACGTTGATTTTGGATAACAATCTTAACTGTTTTTTGGGGTAATCTACCCATTTTCTATTTTTTTACGTAAACTGGTGGGGGATCCTGTAGCGAGTCTGATGTGCTAGATTTTAAAGACAAACCTTGCAAAAAAAACGTTGATTTTGGATAACAATCTTAAATGTTTTTTGGGGTAATCTACCCATTTTCTATTTTTTTACGTAAACTGGTGGGGGATCCTGTAGCGAGTCTGATGTGCTAGATTTTAAAGACAAACCTTGCAAAAAAAACGTTGATTTTGGATAACAATCTTAAATGTTTTTTGGGGTAATCTACCAATTTTCTAATTTTTTACGTAAACTGGTGGGGGAGGGTCCTGTAACGAGTCTGATGTGCTAGATTTTAAAGACAAACCTTGCAAAAAAAAACGTTGATTTTGGATAACAATCTTAAATGTTTTTTGGGGTAATCTACCAATTTTCTAATTTTTTACGTAAACTGGTGGGGGGCCCTATAGATTCCTCCGCATCTCTTTGGTGAGTCTGATGTGTTAGATTTTAAAGATAACTTGTTAATAATAAAGAAAAGGTAGATTTTAGCTAAGAGTCTTCAAAAATTCTTCTGTTTTTGCCTTCGCGCTCCCGTAGTGCGTCCGATCTGTTAAATTTTAAGGAAAAATTTGTCTAAAATAAAAGAAACTGTACATTTAGACTAACAGTCTTTGACTATTTTTTGGGTATTTTCTATTTTTTTACGTAAACTGGTGGGGGATCCTGTAGCGAGTCTGATGTGCTAGATTTTAAAGACAAACCTTGCAAAAAAAAACGTTGATTTTGGATAACAATCTTAAATGTTTTTTGGGGTAATCTACCCATTTTCTATTTTTTTACGTAAACTGGTGGGGGATCCTGTAGCGAGTCTGATGTGCTAGATTTTAAAGACAAACCTTGCAAAAAAACGTTGATTTTGGATAACAATCTTAAATGTTTTTTGGGGTAATCTACCCATTTTCTATTTTTTTACGTAAACTGGTGGGGGATCCTGTAGCGAGTCTGATGTGCTAGATTTTAAAGACAAACCTTGCAAAAAAAACGTTGATTTTGGATAACAATCTTAATGTTTTTTGGGGTAATCTACCCATTTTCTATTTTTTTACGTAAACTGGTGGGGGATCCTGTAGCGAGTCTGATGTGCTAGATTTTAAAGACAAACCTTGCAAAAAAAACGTTGATTTTGGATAACAATCTTAAATGTTTTTTGGGGTAATCTACCCATTTTCTATTTTTTTACGTAAACTGGTGGGGGATCCTGTAGCGAGTCTGATGTGCTAGATTTTAAAGACAAACCTTGCAAAAAAAACGTTGATTTTGGATAACAATCTTAAATGTTTTTTGGGGTAATCTACCAATTTTCTAATTTTTTACGTAAACTGGTGGGGGGAGGGTCCTGTAGCGAGTCTGATGTGCTAGATTTTAAAGACAAACCTT